>CAUYRT010075925.1:0-67422 GCA_963574885.1 Lepilemur ruficaudatus
GTGGTGCAAACGATGGGGAGCAGCTGTAAATACAGATGATGCTTCAATCGCTCTCTGGCCACTCACCTCCTGCTGTGCAGGCTGGTTCCTAACAGGCTAAGGACAGGTACTGGCCCGTGGCCTGGGGATTGGGGACCACAAATCTATATTATCTGTCTTAGTCTGACTTATAAACTTCCCACTCCTTGTAAGTCATCTCTACGAAAACCTCACCATTGCATCAGGTACTCTCAGATGTGCCTCAGTCTCTAGGTACTTGGGTATCTAGATATCTATAACACACTAAATGCATAAATATTCTTGAGGGTAGGAGCTCAAGAATATTGAGCTTAGTCAATTTCTTGACTAAATTCAAGAGACTTTAGAATTTAGTCTTGAATTTAGTCAAGAATGTATTGACTAAACACATAAATATTTAGTATGTTATACCTAGGTATCTAGATATCTAATATATGATAAAGGAAAAATTCAAACGTATTTGATTTGGGGCATCACATTGTTTTAAAAAATTAACCTGGCATGTGTTTCGTCATGAATTTTAATTCTCTCAACTTCCATTCAATATGCCTACCCAGCTTTACACATGTTATCTGCCTTCCTGCTATTGCAAGTTTAGTATTGCCTTCAGCAAGGAGCTTGTTAAACATGCAGAAATTTGGTCCTCACTCCAGACCTGCTGAGTTGGAATCTGAAATTACTGTTGCCAATCCACCATTTAACGCCCAAGCAATTTTTATGCATCTTAAAGATTGAGAAGCTCTAATTTCTCTTAGACTATCATCCCGTGAACTTGTACTTTAGGTAACAATGAGCTAGAAAGTTTGAACCAAACCTCCAATGAAACAATTAAAAAGAACTGGATAAAATACCAAATGAACTCAAGGCAGTCTCAGACTGAAAGACTTCTGATGTGTCTGTCAGAAGCAAACAGAAATTTTCCCAAGGGGAAGGTTTCATCATCACAGGCCTAAAATTATTTATCTAAATAATTTTTCAAGTAGAATATTTAACATTCCATCAAAAATACCAGATGTACAGGAAACTAAGAGGACATGAGT
The DNA here is from genome assembly GCA_963574885.1 of Lepilemur ruficaudatus. Lineage (NCBI taxonomy): Eukaryota > Metazoa > Chordata > Mammalia > Primates > Lepilemuridae > Lepilemur > Lepilemur ruficaudatus. The sequence continues at coordinate 1,059 of CAUYRT010075925.1, forward strand.
AAGAACCAGCAGAACAGTAGAACATAGCAATAGACCCATTGTGACTTCAGATCAAGAAATTATCAGATACAAGCCCTACAACTATGCTTATTGTATTTGAAGAAATATTTCACATATCTAAACTTGGAAATACCTATAGTGAAGAGGAAGTTTTGAAAAGTGACATGACAGATTTTAAAAAAGAATCAGAACTACAGCTGAAGAATAGTAACTGAAATTTAGACACTATTGATGGGCTTAATGGCAGAGTAAGCTGAAGAGAGTATGTGTAAACTGGATGATAGAAGAAATTCTATAATATGGGGAGCAACAAGAAGAGTGAGTAAGACACAGGGCAAAGATTTAACATGTTTAATTGTACACACACACACGTATTAAGTCTTAAAACCTATGCTTGAGAAGGAATAAAGGCAAATCCTCCTGTTACTATGCCAATGAAACCACTTAAAATTTAATGTTGCAAAAGAACAATTTTGTTATGCTAGCAAATTCTGTGGGTTAAGAATTTAGATAAGACATAGCAGTGAGGGTTTATTTCTGCTCATTGTTGTGTGGTGCCTGGAATGGATGACTTGAAGGCTAGGCTTATGGGATTGTCAACAGGAATGTCTACGCTTGGTCTCTCTAGTCTGGTAATTTTAGCTTGGTCTGGTTTGTTTATATGACAGCTGGATTCTCTGAGGGTGAATACCCAAGAGCACCAGGCAGAAGATGCATGACACTTAACGACCTAGCCCTAGGAGTAACGTAGCATTATTTCCACCAAACACTTTTTTTGTGAAGAAGTCAGAACCCCACCCAGATTCAAGCACAAGGGACATAGATACTGTTGAATTAGCAGAGTGTCAAAAAATTGGCTGCCAATTTTTAAGGTTACAAAATAACCTTATCAAACCTAGGAAAAGCTGGATATAAACTAAGGACAAGTCTTCTTAAAAGTATGAATTATGGTAATAAGTAAGTTGGTCTCACATGATGTTCATGGTGCTTTATTAGGCATCTGTTTTAATAGATTTATAGGGCTACTAGTTACTAGAGGAGAAATGCCATCTTACATGAATTTCATTCCACAGAAAGATAACAAGAGAGTTCTTGGAGAAATAGGTAATCAATTTTTTAACTGTTGAGCTCTGATATTAAACTGTTTAAACATATTGTCAGAATAATCTTCCCAATATTTAGAGAGAAATAAATTTTAAATTCAGGAAAACTTAATTCAATAGAATCATATGTAATATCACAAATACTTAGTGTACAAGTTAGAATAATGGAAAATGAAAATAAACAAACAAAAATCCCATTGATCCTGACCAGTCTGTTTGCTTAGGCCACAACAGTCAACCACACCTTACCTACCTCTCTAGACTCAGTCGTATGCCCACCCCTAAATCAACCACTGTGGCCAAGGACTAGAATGCAGTGATCGGTTTAACCCAGGTCCCATACCAACCCCTGGAGGCTAGAAAGACGTTAGTTTTCCTCTAAGCAAGCTACAAAGATGGCAATCAGGAGTCATTGGTATGGGGATAATAGATGATAGAAGAACTTTGAAGTATCCATGATAGGAGAAGGTGTATTCCAGATAGAGCAAACAGCTGTGTAAGTTTCTGCAAGATCATGGAGCATTTGCGGGTGTCGGGAATGGCAAGGAACTGTTATGAATGGAATAAATAATATACAAAATCCTTGGCCACTGAAACTGCAGGAAACACACTATAATTATGTCACACTAAAAGGTGATTACCTAATTGTTTCACTGTCAACATTCTTTCAGAATAAAGCAGAGACCTGTATTCTTACAAAGCTGAGGCATGGGGCTGAAAAACTACAAAGAATGAGAGAGCGCACATGCAAAAATATTACGTAAAAGTTTAATTCTTAAGAGTCTCATTTATATTCTCAAAGATCTTAGCAGCTCTCCTTTGAGCTGAAGTTAACTACCCTCCATTATAGGCTTTATTCATGGGGCCAAGAACTTGACACTTAAAAGCTTCCCTTGAGAATTACCTGTCAAAAATATGCTTTACCCAGATGAAAACTAGGTTTATAAATACTCAGGCCTGTTTGAACTCTGTCTCTGTAGACTCATATACTGTTTTTTTAAGCAGGTGTCATTTAGGGTGACCTTTCCAAAATAGCGTTAAGGATTCAGGAATCACATTGGCATTGTACCTCGGATGGCACCTTGCTGCTTAACAAAGCGTGTTTGCGGATGTTGCCAAGTTGATTACTTACAACAGCCACATAATGAAGGTATATTGATGCTCCTTTTACAGAAGGATAACCTGAGGCTTACAAAGATTAACAGTTTTTCTAAGATGCACAGGTGGTTGGTGACAAATGAGACTCAAAGCCACACTTCCTTATCCCAAGTCCAGCACTCCATTGGCGGGTGCCCAGTCCTGTCATTAAGAAAGCAGGTATCACCAGAAGCTTCTCACTTATCAAAGTACAACTTTAATCACAGAAGGCACATCGTATTTTAAGCTACTTCATATAACTTGAACTATGGCAACAGTTTGCCTGTACTCAGAATACTAGAATAATAGAAAATGCATATAAACTACTCTTACTGTATAGTTGAACCATGTACAACACAGGGGTTCCTGGTGCTGGATCCCCCGTTCTATCAGAAATCCATGTATTTTTTGACTCTCCAAACTTTTGAATACTAATAGCATGGTGTTGATTGTAAGCCTTATCAATGACACAAAGAGTTGATTAACACATATTTTGTATGTTATATGTATTATATACTGTATTCTTTCAATAAAGTACGCTAGAGAAAAGGAAACATTATTAAGAAAATCATTAGGAAAATACATTAAGAGTGCTATATAGTTATTTACTGATACCACAAATTTACACCATCTGTTTATAGGATGAATTGTCTGTCTAAAGTGGTGGGCAACCACAGCTGCAGACCTCAATCTATGGTGCATATCTAGCATTTCACCTTTATCTGGTAACATCCTGCTTTTCTCTGCTTCTTGGGAGCATTCTCTGCACTACTAATGGCACTTTGTATGGGATTCATTATGTTATTCAAGATTTACAGTATTGCACTAAATGTGATGAAACACATGCGAGAACCACTGAGACATCACTTTTTACTGCGACATGCAATTTATTGGCGAGATGAACTACTCACACAGAGATGATTAGCAACACGTGGGGTTTTAGGCAGCTGCAACACTTGAGCTTACCTCAATAGCAACAGGAGGTGGCTATAAAATTGTTACAGTAGTACAGTATGTATTACAGTTAATTTTATGCAGTTATGATTCAATACTGCATCTTTACATTTGTTTACATTTCTCTTGACTGCGAGTGGTGCTGTGCTTGGTCTGTTTTTGTGTAAGTTTTGATAAATTTTAACTTTTTATAAAAGATATGTGTATATTTTATGCTAGTAAATACCAAAATAGACTAGTATCTACATACATTTTATGCATTCATGACATAACTTTTTCTTAATTTTTTTCTGATATTCTAGGCTACGTGATTTGTTTGAGAGTTTTTCCAAATTGCAGGAAATCTCAAAAAGATTTTCCAACATATTTATTGAAAAAATAGTACAAGGAAATAAAATATAACTGGACTCATGAAGCTCAAACCTATGTTGTTTAAGAATCAAACATAATTTTTAGTTGAATGCTATCGTTTCAATAAAAAAATATAATTGGCATATAAACACAAAACAAAAATAAAACAATACAAATGTGTGTAAAGCACCACATTGTTTGGAGGGACTCTACATCTGAGTTGTATGTTCAAGGCCTTCCACATTTTGATTCCTATCACTTTCAGATCATGAGTCCTTCCATTCTCCCTTGCTCCATGTCCTGGATAGTTTCAGCTTTGCATCCCCCTGCTGTTGCCTACGTCTTTCTCATGCTTAGAGTGATCTTCTCTCCACCCCTTCCATTTCTGATTTCCCACATCTGATTTGGGTTTTTAGGCATAGTTCACACGAAATCTCAAGGTCATTTTGCTCTACTGACCCCTCAAGCTATCTCGTAACTCCATTCATGTGCGATCTCCATCTCAGAGTGTGTGTGATGGGAGAAAGGCAGATGGCAGCATCATGGTTCTCTGCAGTGGTTATTAAGTTGCCATTGTTTTGTCTTTGAACCCAGCTTCTTGGCTTAGGTTCTAGAAATAAGTCCAGCATTGCCAACCAGGCCAGATGAGTCTTAATTGGTTACATGTAACTTTCTTGTTATAAAGTTACTGGTATACATATCTTAATAATATCGTCAAAATTTTCCCCCAAAGATTTACCATTTGACATTTCCACCAACATTGCATGAGAGTGCCTATTTCCCTGCACCTTTGCCAGCAGTGAATGTTAGCAATTATTTAAATTTTTCTAATCTTACTTTATGTTTGTTTTAATTTGCATTTTCGTGTTTATTAAAGAAGCTGGGACATTTTCCTTATGTACTTTGATCACTTTCACTTTTTCTTTGACTGTCATCATTATCTTTTGTCCATTTTCTGTGGGATTTGTTTTATCAATTATAGGAGCTTTAAATAGTGTACTTTGTTTTTGTTTAATGTTGTACATATTGTAGATATTTTTTAATGTACTGTTTATCTTTTGACTTTGTTTATAGTGTTTTGTTATACTGTTTATAAAAGTTTTACTTAGTTAAATATGTACCTATTTTCCTGTCTTACTTAGCAAGGTTAATTCTGACATTATTACACAAATATTTTTCTATAATTTCCAATATTTTAAAGATACTTAAAATATTTAAGTTATATTAAGTATTTTATATTTTTATAGATAACTGTGACTTGGTTATCTGTTGCTAGGAAAAATACAGTATTACCCTAAAACTTACTAGCTTTAAATAGTACCATTAATTTTTTTCTCATGATTTAGTGGGTTGGGAATTTGGGCAAGGCTCAGCTGATTGGTTCTTCTGCTCCAGATGGCACTAGTTGGTTCACTGAGTCGGCTGTATTCAGCTAACAGCTGACAGTCAGTCAAACTGACACATAAAATTAACCATTGCATTGTGCTTACGATTCTTTGTGGATATGGTACTCAAGAGGGTGGCCTAGTGGGTATTGGGACCCAGAAAGAAGGGGTGTCAGGGGAAGAAGGAGGAGAGGGAGAAGGGAAGGATTGGGTGGGTCACCAACTGCAGGAAGAAAAGGTAAAGCTGGAGTTGGGGTTGTGTCTCCCACTCCCACATGTTAGAGAAGTGACCCCACAGGACCCTCACCACGCTGGCATATCCCATACATATCCCATGTGATAGCTGACCTTTAGGTGTCTGTACAAGGAGGGCACTTCCAGTAGGGTTGTATTAACCAGAGAAGCAATCATGGCTACCAGAGAATTGCAGTTGCACTTCCAGCAAAAGAAACATTTGCCCTGCTTCCCTTCCCTCCCCGAGTGTCTGATGCTGATGGAGATAGAACCAGAAAAGGCAGAAGAGGAAGAAAAAAACAGCAGACACTGTCCCTCTTCTCACTTCGAGCTCTTTAGGTCAAGGAGCTTTTCCTAAGCACCTGACTTGTGCTTAGAAAAAGGGAACTAGACCTTTAAGTCACATACAAAAGGCAGGTCTATAAATTGGACTAGACTGACTGGAGATTTTAGTAATGAAAGTGACCAGGAACTGTGGAATCTGCCCTAGATTCATAATAGAATGGCAGAAAAGAGAGTTGACGGAACACAGTTGGCCTAGTAATTGAAAAAATTTAAAAATGCATTATATTTTTGCTTGCCTCATGCAGCTCGGATTAATAAACCATTTACGCTTGCAAGTTGACTGCAAAGAAAATGCTTTCTTGTTCAATTTTCCTGGGGAGTTTAGAGATAGATAGATAGATAACCTTCTATATGATGCTTTCCCTTCAGATTGAGCCAATTTAGGTCCCACGTCTATTTCTGAACTAAGGGGTCTGAGAAGTGAAAACCGAACTCTAATGGGTTTGTACTAGTCTGCGTGCACTCTGGGAGCTGGGAGGGAGTGAGCTTCTCTTATATCACATTGGTTATATGGAGGAAGGTGCATTCCTACCAAAAAATCAAGAGGAGAGGGAGAAGGCATGCTGCTGACTAGGCACCAAAGCTCTACACTACATGAGGCCACCATATGCGATAGTCATCTGCTTCCATCCTGGCAATGACCCATGTGGCCCCAGGCAGTGCTGACTTATTTCCTTTGGGTTAGTTCATGCCAAAGATCTCCTCCATTACTCACATTCACTACCTATGCCCAGATTGGGATAGGGCAGTTGTCATTTCCAGCTTGTAACCGGTGGCCAACAGTGGCATTGTGGTCACTTCATCATCCACACTCCTCTCCCCACTGACCTGCCTCAAGGGAAGGTTCCTCTAACTCCCAGACCCATAATGAATCAACCTTGGCATTTGTTACTTTGAAAATAACCTCCTGTTATTTCTTTTCTCTTTTCTTGCTGTCTCCTGGAGTCAAGTTCCGAAAACAGAATTTAAAATTCATCTCCCAGTGTGATTATGATTTGTTTCATTCCTCCCATGCTGAAAATGAGGCTGATGCACACTTCCTCTGCAATCCGCTCGGCAATTCTGCTTTTGAGTTGGCTGCTTAATTTTTCATTTTGAACAGATGAATGGCACAGCATTAATAGTTGAGTATTTAATATTTTAAAGAGTTAAACTTAATACAATATTTAAAAAATTATAAAAGAAGCCAAGCTTTTTTTGCAGGGGATACTTTAAAAAGAAACTTTTACTGAAATTTTAAAGTTTTGAAAAACATCTTATGACCTAGTGTTCTTCCAGGTAGAGGGCATTTTACATGTTGTAGTAAAATGTAGTATTTGTCTGGAGGCAGCTCATATGAATGATCTGAAAGTGTAGGTTTCTTTCCTGGATGTGCTTTCAAACTGTTAGCCCAGCCTTATAAATAGTGGTCAGCCCCACTTTCTCAGACTTAATTGCTCTCGATGTCAAGTAAATAACACAGAGTTTTGTTCATCGTTCTCTTCTCTTACTTTGGAAGCACCATGGTAGCTGAGAACATATATGGTTGAATTGATCAAATGATTTATGGTTTGTGGCTCTGCTTCTTTTTTCCTGTGCATTGTTTATCTCTGACCTCCCTTGTTTCTCATGCCTCCAACTGATGCTAAGTTAAAACCGTGCAGCAGAAGTTAAAAGTGCAGGCTCCAGAGTTAATCTGCCTGGGACAAATCTCGTTCTGCCTGTTTCTGGCTCTGTGACCTTAGGCAAGATCCTTAGTTTCCTTTGTGCCCCAGATTCTTCAATAATAAAGTGCTAATAATAATACCTATTTTAGAGGGCTGTTGTGGAGATTCAATAAGTCAACATATGTAAAGTACTTAAAATAGCATCTGGAACACAGAGTTAGTGCTCAAACAAATGTTAGTTGTTTTTGTCTCTGTTGCCTTGTTCAGATCCCCTCATACCTCCGAATCTTGACGTCCTTACCTATAACATTAGGTTCATAATTTCTTCTCACATTTAAATAAACGACATGGACCTGAACAAGGAGCACAGAGGATGAAATCATTAATAAAATGTTGGCTAATTAGCATCAGGGAGCTTCTTGCCAAGGCTGTCCTGCAATTCCAGAAGCATTAGAAGTCGACCCTCCTTGGACTTTTGTGAGATGCTCATTAGTGGATGTCTCTATCTTTCAACTAAAGGGCTTGTCCAAACCTCCAGCTGAGTCGGGAGACTGCATTGCCTTCCAGGAATAAATTCACTTATTTTTAAATGTTATTTATTCATGAGTTGGGGGAGTCCCAGTGATGACAGCATTGCCCTTGACATTCTGAAAGACAAGACCCGGTGACTCAGGGAACAGTCTGCTCGTGTGTCACCCACTCCAGTGCTCATGCAGGGCAAGTCTAAATGCAGCATATGGGGACAGTGAGAGCTGGAGAACTCAGCAAACATCATAAGGGAATGTCTCGGCATCTTCGTTGAGGTTGGGTCAGATACATCACCCAAGAGACATGAGGGCACGAGGGAAAACTGCGCAAAGAACAGGGAGGTGTCAGCTCTGTGTAACTTCTGTCCTTTCATACATAGTTCACTCTTTCATCTCTGTTCTCGCCATTGTGCTTGGGATATTTGTAATGTCACAATTGTGACCAGCAAGCTCAGACTCTCTTAGCTGCTGAAGTGCAGACTGTATCTGACTTTATCACCACCTCTTACTTGGTAACAAAAATCACATGTTTAGATTAATGCATAAGTAGTCAGGGACCATTTCAAGTGATGCTTTTTGATTTCTTCAAAAACTTTCAAATTTACCTAAAGATGCGCTTGGAAGCACTGAGGGGAGGCATGGTCTAAATGAACACTTCCCACTACTCTTTAATCCTTGCTTTGTTTTTTAATTACGTTTTTCCAGCACTTTCCACTGATGCTATGTGCTCTATTAAGATTTATATATTCTATTTCTGTTATGGCTCATCGTCTATCTCCCTTAGAATGAAAATTCTGAAATGCCGAAGACCTTGTTTGCTCTCGGCTGCATTTTCTTGCACCGTGTGGGATGTTGCTTGGCGTGCATAGTGTTGACTGAATACCGCAGCATGAGTGGCTAACTGTGAGCGCCCGCTAGAGCGCCAGGCATTCTGCTACTTCCCTTTCTTGGCTCTTTTTTCTGCGAGTTGGTTACTGGGCCTGCTGTCACGTCAAGGCCTGTGCTATAGCGTCAAAAATTGCTTAGCCAGAATTAACAGGCTGTTTAGGGCATAAGTTACAGCTTCTTATTCCTTCAGAGGTATATTTATGAAAGTTGTGTTGCAACTGGTGCATGTTTAATTGGAAGTAATATATTTTATCTGCTCTGAGTGGCAGGTGGTTAGAACTGTTACCTGTTTTCAGCAAACCTAGATGAAGGAAGAACAAATGCACACAGTTTGACAGGGAGCTCAACATCAGGACCTCAGCCCCCAGCTTCTTTCTTTCTTTGCTTCATGAGGACATGTTCTGTTAAAAAAAAATCTGTAAAATGACACTCTTTTTGGTTATATCTGACCCATTTGACATGCTTTTCTTATAAACATATGAGTCTCAGGAGGGTAGGATTTCTCTAAACCAACGTGTGTTGGAGGATCCAGTAGACACCGGGACAATATCGCGGGAAGGTCTAGGAGTGAGAGTAAATGAAGGAGACACGCGCTGTACTTTCCAGAAACTAGAGCTGAGTTTTGAAAAACGAAAGAACAAGCCCCTGAAACTCTGCAGACAGTCCATGAATTGTATGTGTGCGGGTTTCCCCTGGTTTTCAAAAGGGCCTGCACCACACAAACAGGTTAAGAATTGTAGCTACATTTTTTTCTTGTTCTCACTGAGCACTCCCAAACTTTTTCTCACCTTTTTAGCCAGAGTTGTTCAAAATTCGATTTTTCTGTATCTTGCCCCAGGTACATGTAGGAAGCAAATAGACAAACTCTTGCTGGATGTTTAATGGGAAGCTTCCTCTGATCTTCACTTCCCTGAGATACCGAACCCCGTTCAATTGCTTTCTCTCCACTTGCTATCCCCTTTGTCCTCCTCTCTGCTAAACAGCAATTTGTAAAGTGTTCCGTTGGAAGTAGCCTCATATATCATGTTATCCACACATTTTAATTGTTATATTAAAAAATTTAAAAACCCTAAATTTCAGAAACATTTAGTAATACGCTGTATGGTCCCTACAGCTGGGACTGTGAGTTACTTGCCTTTTGTACTATATCCCTGAACTCAAAGTTTGAAATAAAACTCTGCTGTTAAATATAAAGAAAGAAAGAAAGAATTGATCTAATTTAGTAAGGAATTTTTTTTTTTTGACATTTCTGTGAGTTTCATAAAAGGTCAGCATGTGGTGTACTGACTTTATTATAAAATATTGCTAGGTTTAAAATAATTGTCCTGTTGCTTGAAATAGTAGGCCAGGGTACCCTTCACAAATGGGTACTCCGCACATGGGTGCAGAGAAGAATCCAGGGTACTGAAAGACTAGAGGCTCTCGGTTTCATCCACCTTCCTTCCATCTCACCAAACGGCAGCCCATTCTGCTCTCCTCTATAAAGAAGAGAAGTACTTGTTTCTGTTTGGTCTATGCTGTGTGCTGTTGGCTGCGATTTGACAAGAGAAAGATATGTTGTGTGTGTATAAAGATTTGGGCCAGGTGTTTAGTCCAAGGACAATACAATTTTCCCTAAACAATCTTTGCACCTGGGTTTTGTGTTCTCAGAGTGTCATAGTAGAATCTAGATTTCCTGCCACATTATGGACCAGAAACAGGCAGAGTGAAGAATAGAGTAACAAGTGGAATAGGGTTCAATAAAAAAGTGGATTCTTCCTAAGGCACATAAAAAATGTTGATAAGTGTGTAATGAAAGGCCATCTCCAAAGAACGGAAGGGCTTCCCTTCTCCTTTCATGGGAAGGAGCTGTGAAAATTGAAAAGTGTGAGCGTGGATAGAAGACTTTACGGAGGGCATTTTTGAAGGGATTATTCCAGAAAAATTTAGATGATCAAAGGATCTTTGCAACAATAAAAGTGGATTAACATTTTCTTTGTTCATGCACAAATAATTTTTACGGTGGGAGGGAGGCTCTAATGACTTTTTCATCCCGTTTGTTTCATTCAAAGCTGTCTGCACTCAACTGGCTTCCAAGTCCTGCGGATAGTGCCCTGAATGTTATGCAAATTCATTCTCAGACTTCTAAAATATTCTCAGTTTTGTGACATCCAAAATATTTTACTTCAAACGTTCTTATGAAATTAAAATAAAAGGTAAATGTGTATATAAAGTTTCACTTGCCCGAATCTAAAAGTAATTTCATAATAAATCCTAAGCAGCCTTATATACCAGGCAGTAGTCTCTGGTAAGCTAAGAAGAACACATCCAAATAAAACTGCAATTTTAGAATTAATGATTGAAAATTTTTAGATGTAAACTAAGTTCTCAGTTCCTTAAAGCCTATTAGCTCTCCCAGCTCTACATGATATCTGCTATGAAGAAGACATCGTGCCAGGGACTATGGCAGAATCTGTAGATGAATAAACCGCAATTTACGAACTTACAATCAGCAATGGAAACACATGCGTTCAATTTCCCAAGCTGGAAGGCAGGACATGAAAGGTGCTTGTGCAGGAAGGGGTTAACTCAGGAGGCCTGGGTTCCTCAAACTTTGCACATTCCCAAAAGAGGCCTATTTTCAGGGCTGTCCTTTGGCTGACTCCTAGGAACTAAACACTGAGTCTTAGAATTTTCTGCCGAGTAAGAGTGTCTTTGTATGCCTGAGGCCTTGGGTCATGCTGTATCAATTTGACCAGATAATTTAAGCCAACAATGTGATTTATCATAAGCACCCACTTTTGGTGTGTATCAGGCTAGAGTATGAGTAGCTGAGGTCAGGCACATGGGTGTTGCGTGCCTATGTCAGACTGATCTCTGATCAAAATCTGGGCACTCAAGCTTCCCTGGCTGGCAACACTTTGCATGTGTTGTCAATATCATTCCTGAAGAGTTAAATGCACCCTGTGCAACTCCACTGGGAAGAGACACCTGGAAACTTGCTCTTATTTCTCCTGGATTTTGCCCTAAGTGCATTTTCCTCTGCTGATCTTAATTTATAGCCTTGCATTGTGATATTATAAATCATAACTGCAATAGATGGCTTCTGAGTTCTGTGCATCCTTCCGGCGCATTGTTGAGCCTGAGGTTGCGCTATATAAGAAAAGCAAATCGTGGAGCTGTGGGGATCCCTTTACCCATGAACAAGGTGGTTTTTCAAGGCATCAGCCCAAGTGTGAGATACAACTCAGTGAGTCACACATGCATTCACATGTGTTATTTTTCTTACATGACCATCTGATTTTGTCTCTCCTTTGATTGAAAGGAACCATTCTTAAAGAGTGCATTTTGGACTCCTTATAGACAGAAAGCCTCTTAAAATGTGGCTTCAGTTTCTATTCCCAGCTTCACGTCTATTGCTTCCCTCAGCTGATACCTGTTATTGTATCACATTCCCTGTGTCTCAGGGGACATGTCCAGATCCTCGCTTGGGATCTTCCTTTTGCTCTGAATGTCCTCTCTTCAGCCCTTTAGAGCCCCTGCCCCCCACTTGTTTAAATGGCTTCCTCATACCCAAGACGCTGAGCTCAAATGCTTTCTCCTTGGAAGTGGCCCCATATGTCACCAGGTAGCACCGAACACTCCCTTCCCAGGGCTCCCTGCTTTGCCAGTCCGTGCACAGTTACACACAGCAATCATTATATTGTTTTGCTAGATGTTGTCATGTCTCTTTCCCCTACAGTCTGCGAGCTCCTATGTGCCTGGCTGAGCATGATTGAGATCTCTATTCAAACTGTCTAGCATGGTGCCCATCACCAGTAGTTACCAACACAGTGTTTATTACACAAAGGGACCTGTACCTGGACTAAGGATGAAAGACATTGGGCCCCAGGAAGATGTCAAGGATAGTGGTTTCATCAGGACCACTGACCACTTACTGAGTCTTTGATACTGGAAATGTGAACTGTACCCAGCCCCGTGATGCTGGTAAATAGCCATGCATGGTGAGAGAAATCCTCCCAACCTATTGTGTTCCAGAAAGGGCTTCCTGCAAGGAACCATCCTTCCCCATGTGACTTTGATAAGACTCTCAGATGATCCCTTTTTACCTCTGACAAGGCCAGACAAAGACCCTCCAAATTCCCATTTTTTACCTTGTAAATGATCAGCTGAACTGTGCCCATTGACCAACCAGAACAAACTTGTTAACCGAACTTTAGCTACGTTTCTCTTCTCTCCTTAGGCCCATGAGCTTCGGCTCATCCTCAGCCAGATCCAGCGTTCAGCCGCCCTCCTGCAGGGCCCTCCTGAGGGTGGGCTGACCTCAGCCTAAAACCTTCTCTGTCTACCGTCCAGTTACGCCATCTCGCCGGTCCATCTTGTATCCCCATTTCCCTACCCTTGGCTCTGTCTAGCTGTGTTTACTCCTCTCTCTAGAAGAAAATCCCTCTGTGCCTAGACCTTGGCACTCTTGCAGATCTCATGGTCAGAGCATTCTTCTTATTGCAATAGTCCATCCTCCACTGAAATAGTCTTCCCCCGCCCCTTGCAATTATCCTTTTATATAAAGCCTCTCCTTACCAATGTCTACATTTTGTTTTTATTTGAAAATACCCTCTGGTTGACTGGAAAATTCTTTGTATATAAACATGTTCATTCCTCCTTATTCACGAATAAAGTGCCCATGATTCTCAATGCCTTGTTTGCATAAATTCTAATAATTCACTTCCTGAATTCAAAGAGCATTCATCCATTTACCTCTAATCCTAATGAGTTTACTTCTAGCTTACTTGAGTCTAGGTTGGCTTATTTCCAGGTTTGAAGGGTCCTTGTGTGTCTTGTGCCTCTTTGTCCAGTCCCCCGGACTTAATGTAAAGGCCACATGCCATGGGCTCCGGGTTGGGGTTTTCAGGCTCCTGCTGGGATTCTCTAGAGGCTACAGGCTCCTGCTCCTGTGCACTGACACCTCATGAGCCTCAGATCCCATCTCTTCAGAGCATTTACACCTGTGGTCCTCAGCCAGTGATGATTTTGCCCCTTATGGGATGTTTGGCAATGCAGGCAGATATTTTTGGTTGCCACCCTGGGAGGAGGCAGTTGTTGCATCTAATGGGTAGCGGCCAAGGATGCTGCTAAGCACCCTGCAATGCACAGGACAGCCCCTGTAACAGAGAACTATCTGATCCCAAATGTCAATAGTGCCAAGGTCAGGAAACAGTGATTTTCAAGAATATTATAAACTTAGTCTTAACAAACTTAGTCAAAGAAAATTTACTTATTCAAAAACTGAAAGCAGAACAGCAAAACCTGTCTAAGGGATGTATCTATCTTCCTCTGATCATGCCGTGACTATTTTTTCTATCAGGCGCTTAAAGCTCTTGGAGAAAAAATGATCAACAATTTGGCAACAGCAATTTATTGATTAGTTTACAACGTTAGGTACAACATAGATAACTTCATCACATGGTTACAATCCAGTATTTGTGCTTTGTAAGATAAGTAAACATTTATTCGAGCACAAGAAAAGTTTAAACACAATATTCTGGGACTGTTTAAAAAATAAATATATCATTTTCCATTTTTTTTTAGCACAAAGAAGCACATTTTAGTTTGAGATGATGGATATATTTTAAAATTTGACATTTGGTTAATGTGTCAAATTAAACATAAAACCTAAATTTGGACTATTTGTGTAATAAATGACTAATGAGCACTGGGAAAGATTCCTGGAGGGGGGGTGCGGGGAGGAAGTATAGCTTAGGAGGGAGCTTTCTTGGCATTTCAAGATTTGGATGGTAGATCAGATGAGGCCAGCATTGATGGTGTGGGATCTTGTTCACATTTAAAATTACTTCATGATCTTTAAAAACAGAATAAAAGTATAGTATTTCTGGAAATCCTTAATAAACGCATCTTTGATAAAGAAAATAAAAGTCTAGTTCATTTAGTTGGAAGGAAAGAAGACCTATCAGGGATACATTTAGATACCATTATTTTCCAAAAGAGTAAATCTCTATTATTAAAATACTTAAAATATGATAAAGTCTTCTTTCTCCCAAATTGAATGCTAATATCTCTGAGTCAGGGACAGTGTGTGATCCTAACTGGCCACATCAAATGCAAGGCTATGGCCCTGCTTCCATCGTTATAAATGTCGCTGGAGTATCATGTTTGCCATACAGGAACCAACACATTCATAATGAAACCACTGAGCTCAGGGTCAATATATGACTTTAGACATCAATCTCTTCATATTTTATGAAGCTCTAAGCTAACTCAATATATTATTTAAGATAACAATCTCTTCATAATTTACAATAAAATAAAGTGAAAGTTTATATTTTATATATTTCGAGACACAAGCAGATTTAATCTCAAAAGATTTTTTTTAAGTAATAAAGCTTTCTGTTAGGGTAAGAATTCTGTAATCATGTTACCCAAGTGATACAGTGATGGAAACAAGACAACCTTCGATATCCCTCTCCTTCAGCTGACTGCCGGCAGGTTCTGGCTAGCTTGGCGCCCAGATATTGTAGGGGAGAAGGGAGATATTTACCAGTGGGTTGCAGTAAATAAATAAAATCACCTCCGTAGAGGACACTGATATCCTTTTATTAATACCCACTGATACTGGTCTGAAAGTGGAAATCTTTTATATAAAGGCCTGGGGATTTCTGACCCATATCTTAAGTGTTTCCCTGGACTAGCAGCCCCTTAATACGCTCAGAAAAGTAAAATATAGGTTAGAGCATAGTTTATAAATTGTTTTGACCAATGAGTTTGTTTCCAGTTAATTTACCTAATTGCAGACATTACAGATCATTTTATATGGTTAAACATAGTGAGTGTAGCTTTCGTGGAGTTGGGGCCTCACAAGGAGCAAATTTTTCTTTTCCCAGCCCCTCTAATGCAAGCTCTTTGGGACTCACCCACGGGTTGTATGGGTTTTGATAGACCTGTATTTTGCTTTGCCTCAGACTTATTCCATGTGCAGTGAACTTGAGTAGCAGATTTTTTATAGCTCTGCTAATGTGATGTGATGTTTTGAGAACATTTAGAGCATTTAGAACAAACCACTGAAATATAAGCTGGAATAAAGGGAAGGAATGCTCTGCAGGGCAGTCTGCCTTATCCCAGTTCCAAGAGCCAGTCAAAGAGACTCAGGCTCCCATCCTTCCGCTCCTCATGCATTTTGCAGTACTGGACAACTGCGTGAAAGATATCCCCCACTTTCCAGGACTTCTGATGAATCAGCCGCACGACATCTAGAAACTAAAATAAAACACAGGGTTAGGACCCACAGATCAGAGAGGGTCTTCAAAGTCATCTCACTCAACCACCCTTCCAAAGCCAATGGTTCTCTAGTCTATGTTTGACCATCTCTGGTGTCAGGCAACTATTTTCCAGGATAGTCTATTTTTAGACATTTCAGATTATTGAAGAGTTTCTTGGAACTGGAATCTTCTTCACAGCAGGGGCCATTCATCGATTCCAGGGGACTAGACGGAACGAGACTAATTCTTCCTTCAACCGTCAGTCTTTTAGATATTTAGTGTTTTTTCGGGTCTGCTTTTCATATATCATGGGTCCCCATCCCTTCTATCTCTATCACAAATAATATTTCATTGCATGTGTGCATTTAGGCCAAATAAATCAAGTGCTGAACTTTTAGGTAGGACCACCCATTGGTTCCTCACTCCCTCTTAAAAAACAGCCCCCTTGCCTTCCATGCTAAGATCAAGCATCAAGAGAGGTTGGCTTTCCATAGATATAGGAGCAGGAAAAGTCAAGGGAACACCCCTGATTTGTCACATGAGTATTGATATCAGCTTCACCTGGCCATGACCTACAGAGAAAGTTCTGGACTGCAAGTGAATTGTGGGCGTTGAGAAATAGAAGATGGGGGACATCATTATAGAGATTACTCTCGTCATGAAACTGTGAGGAAGTCCAGCACAAAGGCCTCTCGAACTCCTTAGTCAGATACTTTTTAAGGAAAGTAGTAACTAATGAGAGCCAGAAACTTCAGGAAGTTCTTTAACACACGGAATCTCATTCAATTCTGTCACAACCCTGTGGAATGGGCATTTGTAGATAGAAAAGTCATGGGCTTGAGAGACGATAAATTGACAGTAGGATCATGGTGTTCTAACGCCCCAGCCCAATTCTCTTTCTACCACAATACCTCTCTATATTTGGCGGCAGGAGAACACAGAATCGATATTTATTTGGAGCACTGGGAAGAGAAATAGGCTGGGAATCTGGCATCATTTTATGAAGAAGAAATTCTTATTTGTTAAAAACACGAGGACTGTGGTTCAGTTACTGTTTCTTCATTGTTTCCTTCTAGGATATTTTTAAATCTAAGATTTTATTTTTCTTTTAAGTCAAGTGTTCTTATTGCATTTGTCTGCTGAGACATTAGAGACCAGCTAGAAACTGGAATGCTAATGTCTTTCCAGTTTGAATTTGTTAATTTGTTTCAATGGAGAAGTTGTCTTACAGAGATCCACTGTTAAATTATGTTTCTTCTCCCAGCTGTGATGGTACCAACTATTCGCACAATTACAGAAATCAGTGCGTTATTGTACTCGCTTGCCTTGTATTGACTTAATCAAAATGAAGCGATTTTTCCAGGCTGGAAAATGACATACTTAACTTTTAATACCTAGAAACATAAACATTGTCTTAAAGAATTTTAGGATGCTGTGAAAAGAGAGCCAGATCGAAGGCAGATGGCAACCACAGATAGTAATCTCTGCGGGGAAGGACAACATCTTAGCCATCTTTTCTTATCTTGTGCCTGCACATAGTAAGTGCTCAACGAATATCTGCTGAATAACAGGATGGATGGGAGACAAAATGTGAGTCAAATACATTCAAAGTTCTCAAGAGGCCTATATGAAACGTGGATGGACATCTAGTATCATTGAGGATGAACCTTCACTAAGAATTCATTTTTGAGGTTCAGGTTATGTATTTGTACATAAGAGAGACTCTCACTGTGGTGATGACCACAGCATGGTGCCAATTGACCCAGAGTTGTCCCCACCAGGTAGGCCACTGCGCCAGGAGTTTGTGGTATGATCATAAGCTAGAATCTGCAATGATTTCTAAGTCTAGGCTTTCTAATAAAGTGGCATTTAAAAATGATCTGGCCCCACTAAATATAGCCTGCTCTGAGGCTGTGATGACTTGATCTTGGATACTGAGACCGTAAAACATCTTTCAAGCTTGGATGAGCAGGAAGGTTTCATGCTTTCTTTTCTTCCTTCATTAAAAAAATAGATAACAATGAAAAAAAAAAACTGTGAAGAAGCCAGAAAAGGACATTTCTAGGTCATTACTATAGATAGACTTTCAAAACCAGATTGTGGTTAGCACCTGGCCCTAGAGCTAGCCTCGTGCCTGCGCATGCAATTGTCTTGGTATTTAATCAGCTTTAGCATCTCAGGGATCTGGGTTTTTCTTTCCACTACATGGAGAGATAAAAATGAAAAATTTTCATTTACTGACCTTTCACAGTCAGTAATAATTAGGTTCCCTTCCTACAGATCATACTTGGCATTTCTTTGAGCAAGTGTTTATCTTAGGAAACTAGAAGAATTTACAAGCTGTTGTGATATATCACCTGTAGACTCATTTGAAGAAAGACTAGCACATGGGAGATGAGTTTATAGTCCCAAGTGCATCTAATAAAGTAGATTCATTGTTTATAAAATTATATCACGGAATCTATGGGAGATGTTGCGAGCTGTGCAATTTTTTGGAAACATTCAACTTGGATTTCTGAAAACCGCCACCTTCTTTTCCTCCAAGGCCTAATTAGTTTTCATTAAAGTGAGTCGGTCCCTATATTGCTCCTGCAGTTATGGCCTGTAGTGCCACGATTCTCAGCCTTGACTGCACCCTGGAATCGTGGGAACCTTCATAAACCCCTGATGCCTGGGCCTCATCCTCAGAGGAAATTCTCACATAATTGGTTGGAGCGTCAGAGTTTGTAAAACCTCCCCAGGTGGTTCTAACACACACTAAATTTGAGAATCCCAACTCAGTTCAAGACACTTATGTTTACAAATGAAGAGCCTCAGTACGTAATTTTCCCCTTCATTGGTGATAAATTTCTTTGAAACTGATACTTTCACGGTAAATATTTTGGATACTTAAGTGATCACACAATACCATCAGCATTCTTCTCTCTTATTCTCCTTCCAGCACTTTCCACGTGGAATGGAATAAGAAATTAGAGGGGAGACCACTTCTGTCTCTGACCCTTGCAAGAAGGCAAGCATATATGTTTCCTCTTTCTGCACATTTCTTTCTATGCACCGCCTCCATAAAAAAGAAATAATTCTCAACGCAGGCTCAAAGATGACAGGGGCACCAGTTTATCGTGAGAAGCCAGTCATCAGCTACCCCAGCTAACAGAACCTCCTGGAATTTAAACAGGAGGGAAAGAGCTGGAGAGCAATGATCTTCGCATCTAAAAACTGGGATGATTAGCCCCTTATGCCTTTTTTTTTTTTTTTGGTAATCAATTGCTCTCATGATGTTTATTTTTTGCCCTTACCTGATTAAATTCCACTGATATCAAGGCTTACAAACTGTTTTAAATTATTGAATGTAGGATTACCAGCAAATCCCATGGAATTTAGCATGCTTTAAGGCCACCTCAAATTCTGGCACTCCTTCATGATATTTCTTCTGGAAGGGAATCTCCAGCTTTAGTGCTCATTAGACTTGTTCACTTGAGAGAAATTGCTAAAAATGCATATTTCTGGGCCCTCTTCCCAGAAAGTGATCAGGGCCCAAAAGGCGTTTAGGAATCTGAATTATGGGTAAGTGTCCCAAGCCATTCTGTTTCATACCCATTTGGCTCATGGGCACAGTTTGAGAAATACTAATGTCTCCCTGTTCCTCATCTCCCCTGTCCAGAATAGGTTCCCATCATATCTCAAGATTGCTGTTTATAACCTGAGCCTCTCTTGGTTTACATTTTCCTTACTTCAGCTTCATCCTAAACTAGAATATAAATTCCAAGGGGGTAGAAAATTTTGTCTCTTTTGCTCACTGTATCTCCAGAGCCTAGAACAGTGCCTGGCACGTTATAGATGTTCTATTGGCTCTTGATGAATGTTTTGAATTTATGACTTTTAAGTGCACTTAGCATTTTAATGATTAGACGAAACACAAATGAAAGAGAAAGCTTCAAAATGAAGATGCCATTCTTCGCAAGAGGAGTAGAGAGAGGAGTGACAGCACCTTGGGCACCCAGAATATTTTGAATTTGCCTTTTGAGTTGAACTACAGCTAGAATTAGCTGTACGTTGTCCTTCAGTGCCCTCCAACCCCAAGGCCAAGTTTGCAGGCAGCGGTGGGAGGATGAGCCTCCTCACGATGAACTCACGGCTCCCTCTTCCCCTTCAGCACGAGCCTCTACTGTCCCAAGGCGGGAAGGTTAGTAAGTTGGGAACACCACAGAGGGAAACATGTTGCCGAAATTAATTTGCCCAAAAAATTTTCAGCATTCCCACAAGTAGGAACTCAGGGTATTTATCTGTAATGTTGTTCAGTACCCGAGTGACAGCGGGCAGATGACAGTTTCTGAACTTAACGGAGACATTTGTCCAAGCTGATAAGGAGCTAAGGAGACCCGCTGCTCTCGTGTGACACAGCCTCTGTGAAAAGACACACTCTCTCTCTTTTCCATAACACGTGAAAATAGCCCCTTAACTACCTGGCTAATTAAAAATCAACCAGAATGAGGTCCCCCAAAAGCACTGTTGATAGAGGAAAGAATATCAGATGTTGCTTAAGGGTTTTCTTTCTTTAACCAGTTTAGTCACAGACAACAAATGGTGCTCATTATGGGAAACCCACTACATGCAGAAAGCCTTACTTGGCTCTGAAAAAAAATGAGATTTTTTTTCCCTAAAATTGCATTATTTAGAATTGAAGTCCTTGCGGTGATGCTAGTGGAATGAGCAAAACATCATTTAATGTCTTTCTTGATAACACTAGTGGAATGTTTATTTTCTCAGAAAAATAGTTATGAGCAAAGGCAAGCATTCTCTCTGAGAATCGAAAACCAGGTAGGGATAAACAAATATCAAGTCAGGGCATGATTTACATAATCAAGGTGTTAGTGAAATAGCCTTGTACCTAATGAGGATTAGGTATAATGTGATATATTCACATGACATTATTGTTTCCTGAGAAAGGTGAATTGTATAAAAATCTATGCCATTAAGATACCATCTGAAAATGTAGCATGGAGAGTGGCTAGAGATGAAATCATCTTTCATTTTCCCATGAGCCTGGGAATCTACTCCTTCTGAGAATGTGCTTGTCCTCTCCCCGTGGCAGGGGATCTTTGGGACATGGGGTGGGTTCAACTGCGATTATGCTCTTTCTCTCTGCCCTTTGCACTGGGCAGCTGGGTGTTAAGGTTGGAGGAGAATCACTTAAATAGCGAACCACTCATCACCTTGCAAACAAAGACATGACAAGTACAGGAGGGTACCTAGACTGGGTTGGGGTAGAAGAGTAGGAGGCCTAGACACGAAAAGAAGTGTAAATTACTTGTTGGAGAAAGGCTGAAGTGGGAGAAGGCATGAAAAATGAATTAGGACTCCTTTTCAATTTTTCTAGTAGCCAATCTCACTGTCCGGTGATACAGAGATGGGAAAACTGTTTTAATTACCACGAGCATGGCAAGAAGGTGAAGGACATTTCATTTCAGGACGCTAGGGTTTGGCACTGAGAATTAAAATGCAATTATGTGTTAAAAGTCCAGATTGTGACCCCAATGTCATTTCACTTGACAGAGATACTTTTTAACTAAAGAACCATACAGAAAGTAGAGCTCCAGGGACTAGGCTCAGCTATTGCTACCTGAGGAATCTCTCTGAGTCCCGATTTACTCATTCATAAAAAAGAGACAGTAATATCCATTTTACTTTTCTCAAAGGACTGTTGAGAAACAAGTATGATGTGGTACATGGTGGCACCTTGTGACAATCAGACATGAAAGAGCTGCCCCTGGCTGTGACAGGCAGGATCCTAAAACAGCCCCCAGGATTTTCCACCTAATCCCTGAGACGATGAATAGGATGAGATGTCCTGCTCTTAATATACTACCTTACATGACGAAAGAGATTCATCTGTTAGCTGTGAGTTAATCGAAAGTGAGACTATCAAGTGATCTTGACCTGACCACAGGAACCCTTTAAAAGCTGAGTTTACTCTGGCTGGTGGCAGAAGACATCAGACAGATTGACAGCAAGCGCATGAAGGGGCCGTGTGGCGAGGGATGTCGGGCAGCCTCTAGAAGCTGAGAATGGCCCTCAGCTGACAGCCAGCAAGAAACGGGGACCTCAGCCCTACACCTGCAAGGACCTGAATTATGATAACAAGCTAACAACCTGAGCTTAGTTGCTTGTTCTTCCCTGGAACTTCCAGATGAGAGCCCGGTTAGGCCGATACTTTAATTTCTGCCCTCTAACACCTGAGCCGAGATCATAGTCGAACTCACCCTAACTTTTGACCTACAGAGCTATGTGTTGTTTTAAGCTGGTAACTTTGTGGCGGTCTTTTCCCACAGCAATAGAAAATGAACACAGCAACATCATCATTAGTCTGAAATCATTTAAAAGGAGCATACTTTTAAACTATGGAAAATTGATCTTGAAGACATTGGCAGACAGATTCATGCCTTAATAGCCAAGATTCTACCACAACTAATGGGAGGTCCTAGAGACTGGGAATTAATTAATTATTAATATTAATTTTTTTTTAAATCAGAGAAGGTTTATTTACCATGTTCATGGAGGAGAATCACAGAGTGATTACCCAATACCCCAGTGAAGTTCTAATATTTTTATACCTGTCTTTTTGGAGGGTAGGGGAGATGAGGAGTACAGGTAATTCTGTTTAGGGGTTACAGATGGTGCAAGGGAGGGTAAATGGATGGGAGAAACAGATTGACATTTAAATGAGCCTGTTTGCAAATTAAATTAACCTGAGGGACAGGTATTATAGTTACATGATTTGGACCAGGTCTGGTTGCATTCTTTTTTTTTTTTATTTCTATTAATTTGAATGTTTACCAAAGATCTCTTCTCAGCTTTATATTTCTGGTAGGTGGAGAAGGATGATAACAAAATCTCCCTAATGCAAACATGTTTGGCAGGAAATTAAAAATACCTTCTCTTGGATACCAAGCCACAGCCTGTTTTAAAAATCAATGTGGCCTCACTTTGGTTTCTTTTATGTATCTAGTCCTTTCCTTCCATCTTTTATTTAACGAAATGTTATGAAGAAGTGTGTCCCAGAGCAAGAAAACACCAAAAAATAAAAGACTTGGAAAAAAGTTCCCATTTCCTCAAATTGCTTTCCTCACCACCACCAGCAAGCCAAGACAAACTGAGGATCAAAGAAATAGTAATTATGATTATATTTCTGCAGGTGGAAGATTCCAAGGGTCTAGCCACAATTTTGAGGTCAAGAAAAATCAGGGTAAAATAATTTAAATTCAGATAGATTAAGTGGACGTTTACTGAGTTTCTAGCAGTGATAAAAACACAAAGCTTTATAGATATCCCACCCGAACATGGAACATGGTACCTTTTCAATTCTGTTTTCCTGAGATTTCTTAAAGTAGATGGTGGGAATCCCAAGTTCGGAGGCAGCTATCCACTGCAGAGTGGCTCGGAGCTCGGCGTCAGGACACTCTGGCTCCAGGTCAAAGTTGATCACCAGCAGACTCCTCTGGGGGCTGGCTGGTCCCGCAGGCAGTTCGGAGGCATGTTCTGTACACAGACAGGACCACAGCCTTACTCCCCTTTCCACAGGGATATCCAGGCAATTGTGTGTCAAAATTATGGGAATGTGGCTTACCCTCTATGTTTTCTGACTGTCCTTTAAGAATCTCCTTTTCTTCTACTAATTCACTTTGGGAGAAAACAACAGTATATGGTTGGTAATATTTAGGAAGAGTAAGCTGTAAATGGAAGATGAGGCGATGGGTCTTACTGATCTAAATAAAGGCTTCTGAAGTTCATTCTGGATTTATGGTTTGTGAGATGTAATGTGGGGGAAATACCACTGTGGCTGTTATGCAGGATTAATGGGTCTGCAATAAACATCCCCCTCCAACAGCAACAAGAAAAGGCCAGATAACCTGAGTGATTTTAGTTGGGATAATTGGTGTGGGAAACTCTGAGGGATGCATTCTTCTCTTCTCTTCAACCCTCCTTCCATAAACCTTCACAGGTGTGAACAGTCAAGGAGAGATTTTGTAGGTAACTAGTTCTGATTTGGAGATTTATCTTTCTCCTGCATTTTACTTGTCATTTAATGGAGCATAAGTTTCTATCTTGTCACAGTATTTTTTTTTTCTATATTGTGATAGCAACATAAGCTTGCATTTTAATATAGAAAATATATTTTACATGCATATGGTTCTTTGATCTGAAATAAGAGAAAAGACAGTCAATGAATTGCAGAAATTAAATGGCACAGCAAAATATCTCAATTAAAATTTTTCTTCTTTTTATTGGGGAAAAGCGTGGTTGGCTGAGGGTGGTCTAGAACAAGGGACTTATAACGGAAGTATTTCATTAGATACAGTAAGATTTAATGTTAGAGGTGTTTGCATATAGTATATACTTATTACAGAGCCTTGTACCTTGGTGGGAGGACTCAGTAAATGCTCCCAAAGTGAGAGCATATGGCCAACCACTAAAAAGATGTGACAATCTTGAGAAGCCTGTGGTTGTCCTATACTTTTGTCCTGTATAGAAATCAGAGTACAGCTGCCCTTCAAAAATGTGTCTTTTGATGATAGAGGATCCTTTCTTATTCCCTGTTACTGCTAAGATCTGGCTGATAAATTCCATTGAACTCCTGATGTTCAGAGAAAGAATATAGTCACTCTTCCATTCATAACTAATTATTTGTAGACATGCCAATTTTTTAGGGCCTAGATTTTCTTCTAGATCTCTGTGTGAGTGACATAAGTGATATGACAAATGGCAGGGACAGTTTCTGCTATTACGAATCTGCAGGATAGTGAGTATGGGAGGTGATGGTCTTGGCTCTCCCTAAATACAGGCTTTCCCTGGGGTCATAGGCTCATACTGCAGAGAAAGATGGAAAAAGTAGCTAAACAAATGTTTCCTGGAGGCAGAAATATAGATTTACCTTAAGGTAATTTTTGTTTATTATTTGATCTCCTTTAAAAACAAAACTAAACTAAACTAAAAGCAAGATAATGTGTACATTCACCTCTCCTTGTGAATAATGGGTGTGAGAAACAGCAAAGGCTGCGTTGCAACCTTCCATCACTGAGGAATATACTGGATTAAATGGTGAAATAAAAATGCTTTAGATACAGAAAATAGTTGAGGAAATAGGTCAGGGAGTAACTTGAATCCTATACCTATTTATTATTTTTCTGAAATTTCAGAAATTTCTAAATCGTAAGCTAAGTCATAATGATCAAAAACATATTTCAACTCATTTAGTTTTCCAGAGTAATCACAAGTTCTAGAAGTAGCCCTGACCTCACATTGCCCTCTTTTCTGTGCCGTATGTTATGAAGTACATCTGTGCTTCTCTAAGTGCCTTCTTCCCTTGGTATTTCAGAAGCCCCCACATTACGGGCAGCGTAGTCGCTGACTGAGAACGACACATCTCCATCATGGCGACTATTTGATATTTGACATATTTCATCGTAATAACCCCAGGTGTCTACATGTAAAGGAAAAGCTGTTCACATTTAATTCTATTGAAGTGACTACATTCTATGGTGAAGTATATGGAACAGTCTTCTTTGATTGGCATGGTACAATTTACATGGATTTTTGCTTCTTTCTGTCCGAGTAGGTAAAATGACATATAGCTGTGATTATCTAGATAAGCTCTATCTAAAATGATTATTTGATAGGGCACAGATTTGAAAAAGAGAAAGCAGGTGGTGGAGGCGGGGGGCCTATTCTGGGCCTGCAATCTTGCTCCAGTGACATGGAACCGTGGCAGTACAGACACGATGAATTCGGTGGTTGGGCACAACCTGAATGAGCAAAATGGATCGCCAGATGGAATTGGAGTAGTGGTCTCACAATCACTGCATCTCAGTGGCTACTTACTTAATCATGGGAGGAGATGGCATGTTTTCCTGATAAATGTCCAGGTCCATAGTGCCAAGACTGCTAGTGGCACTACTGTTGCCATTGCTGACAAAGCAAAAGTTTACACATTAATGCCCGTCTCCACCCCCTGGCCATGCTGCCGCTGACACTGACGTTCCGCTGTTGTACCAGGTCCTTTTTTGGGTCCCCAGAAGGATATTGCTTTGTGTCTGGGACTCCTAAATTGATATTTATTTCTGACCAAATCAGGGGAAGACATAAAAAGACACAAATTTAACAGGCTAAGCCAATAATAATAAATAGTGATTAGTAATTTCTGAAGTGATGTCACAACTGGTAGATCAAATCCAGTGGGTAACAATCAACATGCCTCCTTTCCTCCTCATTCAGTTATAGTGAAGGTATTTATCTATCAGCAAGAGACTTCTTGCTGTTGGTACACCTGCAGAGATGAAGAAACTTCTGAAAATGCTGGCTGGGGAGATACCAGAATTCTTATCTACCTGTTTCTTGGATTTTGATAGAAACCAGTGGGCTCATGGTCTCCCTTTGCCATTCAGGGAATTTTTCTCAGGGACATTCCATAGGATTTCACAGCATGTGCATCTGGCTTGTTGTTTTTCTGTGGAACTACAGAACTTACAAGTACAAAGATGGGTAATACCAAAATTTTACCATGCCTTTATATTACAATCTTCAAGAGGGCAACACTTGATACCTTTAGTATTGCAGAGAAGGAGGACCACATATGGCATCATTTTTGTAGGCTGCACAATCAACATGTGGTCTAGTTACCAGCCTGGAACTTACTCACTGAAACACAGTAGAGTTGAGCCAGTTTTTAGTAAATGGAATGTACCTAATTTTACCAAACCCACTGAGTCTTCTCTACTTCCAAAGGTATCTCTTCCAAGCAAGGTTTTCAAAGGGTCAGCAGTGGTGTGTCTTGTAATGGGACAGTCTTCCCTTGAAAATATCTTGAGTAATCAGCTAGACTCCCTCAATGTTAGATTCTTGTCTTAGGTTTTGGGTGGGGCACTGAATATATTGACAGATTAAAACATGATGACTCCAAATTGTACTGGAGATAGTTAACTTTATAAACCTCTGCTGGTAAGTCCAAAGATTCAAGTTCTCTTTGCTTTTTGTTTCTATCTTGCAACATTTCCCACTAGTTTTTGGAATTTAAGACAAATCGTTTAACATTGTGAAATGTTCTTAAGTATAAACAGACTAAACTGCCAGGGATAATATTTTCAAAGAACCACACATACACGCAGATGATTCTGAATCTGATTTTCTAATTGGCCTTGCTGGATAGTCTATAGACTTGTTGGTCCAATATCAAAGAAGACTTTGGCCAGAAACCTAGAGATTCTTTTAGAAGTTCCACCTCACAGAGAAATAGTTTTTAGTTCATTGGCTTGAGTCCTTCCAAATCTGATCTCTGCTAAGCTCCTCTCCAGCTTTTCCAGAGGGAAGGTACAGAGGCCAGGGGAGATACAGGGGAGGAACAGCCAGGCCAAACAACTCAACACAGTGTGGAAACACTTGCCTCGTGTAAACCCAGCCTGTGTTGCATCTGAAATACAAATGAACCAGTAAGTATAAAACACACCAGGTGTAATAGGAGCTCTTCATTAAAAAAATTCACTGTTATCATCATTGAATACACTAGCTGTGGCTTGCAGGGAAGGGAGCACAACTAATTCTTAATCTTGGCTAAGGTAATTTAAGCCATAACTGGATATTATGATACCTCTCAGCACAAATCACAACAGGCTGGGACTTTGACCTAGTGGCAGCTTTCCTTTATGTGTGCTATCTCCCTATTAGACACCCTTTGCAGAGAACCACTAAAATGCATTTTTGGAATCTGTGTTAAGACCAATTTCCCTGGGAAGTCAAGTGAAGATCAGGTACCTTAGGGATCGCTCGCTGAGCTGCAGAAAGCTACTTGTGTCATCTGGGTTGTCATCCTCGGTGGCCAGCTGGGACCAGCTGCCTGTGCTCTCCTCGCTGCTGCTGGGAGGGTTGGGGAACTCTTCAGGGGCTCTGGCATCTGTAGAGACTTCAGCCTCTGGTACGTCTCTGGCATCAAGGCTGTGACTGTAGATGGCAAGATATTATTACCAAGAGGGGAGGTATAAAACGAGACTTTTCATGGAGGTCGCTCTGTTGAGCCCAGACAAGCAGGATGTTGGTGGACACAGGCAGAGTCTCTCTTTAGGCTGACCTTTCTGCTGGTGCCCCAGGTCCTGGTTTGCCTTTTGGGGATACTCTCCATCAGCCCGGGTTCTTATCTCTTCTATGGATCTCTTTCCACTGACTCCCTCCACTCATTTGAAAAACAGGTTGAAGCACCCTGGCTTGCAAAAACAAGAACTATCGAGGGGACAGCGGTGTTTAAAAAGAAGATACACAAAGCATTCCCCCCAAGAGGTGATGATTTAGAGGTTCCTGGGAGAGAAGCCCAGAAATCTGCACTTTAATCAACCACCCCTGGCGATTCTAACGCAAGTGGTGGAATGTGGGAATACCCTGTCCAGTTTCGGTGCTTTACCAAGTCTCTTTTCCTACAAAGCCCTGCATATTTTGAACTTGCAGCCACCTTTTACTCCTTCCGCTCCCTCTGAAACCCACGCACCACCTTTCTGAATTAGTGCTTGCATTTTTAGACCAAGTAGCTGTCCAGTGCTGTTTAACCCTTGATCTGACAGGCCTTTGTCTTTCTTGATCTCCTCCGAGGCCGCCCTGGGAATTTCTGCCTCTCTGGTCCCCTCCTTGCCTGGAACCTGGTTCTCTGTTTTTCCCTTAAGTGTAGCTACAGCCAGCTCCGATTCCCTGCCCTCCTTTGCACAGTCTGTCGCTAAGCGCTCACAGCCACTCACCTGTCTGTTAAAATAGCTTCCGAATCTGAGCCTCAGCCAGGACCCTCCTTTTTCAGTTAGTCTTCTGCATATCTCCAGTCTATCTCATTAACATCTCAAAATCAATAGATCTAAAGCGAATTATAATGCCCTTGCACCCTCTTCCTGGTATTAAGGTGTGGCTATTTCTAGCAGGCTGTGCTGCTGACACTTCATGAGAGAAGGTCCTTAATAAGTTTGGTTTTCCTTTCTGAAATGTTGAGATTTTTTTCCAACATGGGCAGGGGAGAAGCGAGGGACTAGATGTCGTCAAAGAGACAGTAGTTACTTAAATTCAGATGAAAGAAAGTTGATTGATAACAAATAGAAACTGTGCACATATTCCCCCAAATGTTGTTAACCCCAAAAGCATAATGAGGTTCATAATTGGGGAAGGAGAGCTGTATTGCTCATAAAGGGTTGCTGCCTGGGGTGGCCATTCCCGCAGGCTGGAAAGCAGAGCCCCAGGCCACAAGCCAAGAACATGTTGTTAGAGGCAGAGACAACGGGAACAGGAATTTATAATGAGTAGGGTGGCCAAGTATACATATTTAACAAGCCATAGGAGCCATAGGGGGGTCATGAATATTTATGAAAAGAGAAACACGTGCCTGTGCAGTCACGCTCTATACCCCTTTATGGGGCTCCATTCAGTCAGCGGGGGGTTTAGGATTTTATTTTTAGCTTATAAAGTATAAATGAACCAAGGCCTGGACACACAAAAAAGAGGGCTCCAAAGTCATTTGTTTGCCCAATTAAAAAGTAATTTTCTGGACTAATTCCTTACTAAATTAGAACCTTCTGTTATTACAAAAATTTGCTCCAAGATCTTTCTTACTAAAGAAGTTAAATCTCAGTGATTGACACTGAACATCCCGATTAAAAAATGAGTCTGTCAGTGTATTTTACTTTATCTCAATTTCATGCTCTATTTAAAGTAAATCTCATGTTCCATGTCACATAACTTGGAATTGAGAATGAATAATCATTATCCGAAACACCAGTTTTCATTTTCTTTTGAGAGAAATTTATAGTTTTGCTCATTTATTTATGAATAATGCACAGATTTGGTATGCAGATGTATGCAGATGGCTTCCCGACTTCTTATTTTACAGTTCACACACAGAGATTTAGAGGACCTTATATCCTGTCGAATTCAGCTGTATAATCTCTGCGTTGGCAGGGACTTCAGCGGTTATCTAGTCCGTAGTTTACATTAGGATTCACTTTTTCCATGTTCTATGGGTTTTGACAGATGTATAATGACATATATCCACCATCCTGGTATCACACAGAACAGTTTCACTGCCCTAAAAACCCCTCTGTGCTTCACCTATTCATCCTTCTACCCCAACCTCTGGCAACCACTGATCTGTTTTTGCTGTTTCCATAGTTTTGACTTTTTCAAGAATGTTATATAGTTGGAATCATACAGCAAGTAGCCTCTTAAGATTGGCTATACTTAATAATATGCATTTATGGTTCTTGTATGTCTTTTCATTGCTTGATAGCTCATTTTTAATTCTTTTTTAGTGCTGAATAAAATACATTGCTTGGAAATAGCATAGTTTGTTTATCCATTTGTCTACTGAAGAATATCTTGGTTGTTTCCAATTTTTGGCAATTATTAATAAAGGTGCTGTAAACATCTGTATTCAGGTTTTTGTGTGGACGTAAGTTTTCAGTGCACTTGGGTAAATACAAAGGAGCGTGATTGCTGAATTGTATGGTAAAGTATGTTTAATATTTCAAATAACTGTCAAACTGTCTTCCAAAGTAGACATGCTTCATTTTGCATTCTCACCAGCAATGAAGGAGAGTTCCTGTTGCTCCACATCACTGTCAGCATTTGGTGTTGTCAACGTTTTGGATTTTGGTCATTCTAATAGGTGTATAGTGGTCTCTTATTGTTGTTTGGATTTACAATTCCCTAATGACCTATAAGGTTGATCATCTTTTCATATGTTTATTTGCCCTCTGTGTGTGTGTATGTGTACATATATGTATTTTATGAAGTGTCTGTTTAGCTCTTTGGCCGATTTTAAAGTTTTATTTTTAATTGACAAATAATGATTGTGTATACTTACGGGGTACAATGTGATGTTTTAGTATATGTATACATTGTGAATGATCAAATCAGGGTAATAGCATATCCATCACCTCAAATATTTATCATTTCTTTGTTATAAGAACATTTAAAATTTTCTCTTCTAGCTATTTTGAAGTATACAGTACATTATTAATTATAGTCACCTTGCTATGCAATAGAACACCAGCACTTGCTCCCTATTGTCTAACGGTAATTTTGTACCAACTGACCCGCATCTCTCCTTTCCCCATCCCCCACCCCCAGCTATTGGTAACCACCATTCTACTCTCTACTTATATGAGTTTTACTTTATTAGATTTCACATATAAGGAAGATTATACAATAATTTTCTCTCTGTCCCTGACCTATTTCACTTAACATGAGGTCTTCTAGGTTCATCCATGTCGTTACAAATGACAGAATTTCCTGTTTTAAAAATATATTACAAAACTATAAAAATTAAAACAGCATGGTACTGGCATAAAAGAAAACACAGTGACCAATGGAATAGGATACAGAACCAAGAAGTAAACCTACACACCTATGGTCAACTGATTTTTGGCAAAAGTGTGAAGAACACACAATGGGGAAAGGATAGTGAAGTCTGTGTTCAATTTGTTGACTGCAGCTAAACATTTAAAAATCACAGGCTCTTTGTAAATAATGAACAATAGGCATATGTCTCTGAAAAGACAACACAGGCTATTTCTCCAATGTACATTTTCCAAGGCCAGAAGCTTAATTTTTGATTTTATTTTCCTGTTTTGTTTAACTATAGACAAAAAATAAAGAAATGATACAATGGTCTCATATTCAGGAATCTTACGAATTTGCTACAGAAAATATAAGTTGTAAAAGGAATTGACACTTTTTTAAGCAACCTGAGAGAAATAATTACCTTGCCTCAAATTCAAATTGCATTGTCAACTACATTACAATTTTCTGGAAAAGAACTGTTGAAATAACAACACTCCAGTGTTGCTTTGCACTTATACTGCCAGAATTATACCATGCATCGGAAGGGCCAGCCCTCGTGGGACACGGTGTCCTTGCCAAGATCTTTAGACTAAGACCAAAAAAGAAAAACTTGAGAGAAGAGACGATAGGGAGAAGAAAAATGAGAGGAGAGAAAAATGATGCCAAAATATTTAATGTGAAATCCCAATACTAAAATTCATTTAAATTTAACTATTTTCAAATGAATACTTTGGCATCATTAATTACTATTATTATTATTTGCTTGAAAATTGACATGAATGAATTTTAAAGGTAGCAAACCACGGGAGATTGATTTGAATGGAAGAATGCTACTTCTGCTATATAAATGAATTCAATTTGTTTTGGAAATTTTAAAAAGAAATTTACTTTCAACTTTCTGTTACAAGTGCGTACCAGGTCATCATTTTTTCCTCCCCTCAGGAATTCAGCTCTTGCATCAATCAAGTCCCTTTATGTCTAAGATTCAGCATAAATACTAACCAGGATGCAAACTCCAGTTGCATGCACCCTCTCTGGTCCAAGAGATGATTCACTCACCTGCGGTTTTGACAGATGCTCACATCGGAGTCTCCGCCTCTCACCCCATCTGGATCTTTTTCTTCACTCAGATGCTCTTCGGCTTCCTGTAGGGGGCTGCTTTCGGAAAGGCCGCACTGGGGCTCTCCAGCACAGGCTTCTCTCTGATCTGTTTCTATCTGAATCAAAGGCACTTCCCTTGAGCAAAGAGATCGTCTAGTGCGGTTTAGAGGGACAGCATCATGACACGAGGAAGTTTCCTTTTTGGAATCTAAACTGCTGTGGCTTGTAAGAGGAGCAGTTTTGCTTGCAGATGACACTGGAAGATGTTTGCTTTCAGTAACAGAGTCTCTCCTGGGGTAATTGACAGGCTCCTGAGCGCGCAGAGTTGGCCCGCTATACACCCTGCTCCCGGCTGATTTATTCGCACACTTCTCCCCTCGTGAGGGACCAGGCACGGGCTCAGCAGCTGCCGCCTCCCCATCATCCGCGATAATTTTGTTCTGGCGCATGAGGGCCTTAATTGAGCTTGCCCAGGTCTCGTGAATTAGCATGTTTGTGATGTGATCAGTCCCGCCTCTCCGATACAAGCAGGAGTCCGATTGGCAGAGGCCCGACGAAGAAGCGCTACCGACCGGCTGCACGTTTAGGGAATCTCGCGGGCAGCTCTGAGCAAAGCCATCTAAGGAGTTGGCTTTGATGGGCACACTGACTGTCAACCGGGCACATGGGGACCTGCTATCCGGCACCGACGACTGTCTGTAACACAGCGGGGACCGCAGAGAGGGGGACAGCAAGCCAGCCGCCCAATCCTGGCTGCTTCGTCTGGAGGAGGCGCCGTCTTTGCTGTCTCTTTCGACGTCCCTCAGCATGTACCTATAGAACTCCTCGGTGATGCTCTCCGTGCTGGACTGCTTAGAGGGACAGCTCGGCCTCACGCTGAGGTGGTCACTTTTCCGGCATGCCTGTTGCATCGCTGAGCTCAGAATGCTGCTGGCGTTCTTGCCGGCGTAGTAATCCAGCAGTAACTCAAACCCTCTCCCTTCACTTTCCATCTGGTTCACCATGAACCTGGAAAACTCATCGGTGATGCTCTCGCAGCTCGACTGTTTGGAGACCGAGCTGGCCCTGCTGACCGGCTGGCTTAAGGTACTCATTAAACCCAGGCTGTTGACATAGGCCCTGGCTTCCGAGTCCTCCTCGGGAATGCTTTCGCAGCTGGAGGCCTTGAGCCGGCTCCACCTGTCCCCGCTCAGTAACCTACTCCGGGGGTAGCTCTGGGCTTGCCACACGCCGTCCCCCATGGAGAACTCGGTTAGGTTCATGATCTTGGCGGCCACTTCATTTGCAAAGATATTGACAGAATCCGGGACGTCCTCAAGGTTCATAGACTCGTCCACGACCCTGTTCATAAGCTTCTCCTTAAGCTCAGGGTGCTCGTCTGTCTTCCTCTTGATCTCACTGAGCCGGGGCGGCTTGTGTTTCCTCACAGCAGCTCCACCCGCCTGACTTTCCTTCTTTCTCTTCAAGGATCGGCAAGACGCGTTGGGTGTAACCAGAAACTCGGTCCCTCTTTTCCATGCACAAAACCAGGGTTGTTTCCCATTGGAGTTGTCAAGGCAAATAGCTGCGATTTCAGTTGCCATGGAGACCACCGTCTCTGCTAATTCTTCGGCAAAGTCTGCAATGCAGTAGATGTCTGCATGCTTTGTTTGCAGCGTGGATTGAGCAGGAAACAGCAAGTCATCTGCTAACAAAGACAGGTTACCTTGAGCTTCATTGTTTAGAGGTGTGGCACAATTGTACTTTTCTTGGGTGTCTGGGTTGATACTGTCCTCAGCATCCTGGGAACCACTCCTGCACTGGCCTATGGTCAGTGACCTTTCTGCTTTGAAACAGGCTCTGCATTCATTCTCACCATGACTGGATGTCTGCTGAGGGTTTTTTGTATCGTCTGCCCCCATTCCTTTCAGATACATTTCCTTGGGAGATGTTTTAGCAGCTGAAGAATTGGGCACTCTGTGACTACATGATAATTCAGATGGCAGCATGGGATTCTTGAAGAGACCTAGCCTCACGCCACCGTTGTGGTCTTGCTTTGGATACATGACATCCGCAAGATTATCGATGACAAGACCAGTGCTGTGCGCATCACTAAGTGGATAGCTGCTGGAATGTTCAGTGGCTTTTGTCCGTGCTTGACCAGCAGCCTGATCCGATGGCTGGCAGCCTAGGTCTGTCTCCTTGGAAAGCACAGTGGGACGTTCACCAAGCTGTACGATATGGCTCAGCTTCTTGAACGTGAAGCATATCACGTTGAAGAGCAGTTGGTTTGTACTTTCCATTAAGGTGTCTAGAGTTTCCAGGGAATGCCTGCCATAGTTGGGGTCGACTATTTTATTTTTCTGGTGAACTTCATCAATGGAATGCTTCAGGATCACATTGGACAGGGTCTGTGCCAGATCATTCCTGAGGACATTTTCTGAGCATAGGGTCTGAGGCTTTGAAGCCGTTTCTATGATTCTCCTGTTCATGGATTCCATGAAGTCTCCAATGCTGTTGTAGGTGTTAGGCCTTGTTAAAACCAGAGCAGCCTCCTTGAGCAAGCCCTCCACAATGGCTTCCCTTCCCAGCTCCATGCTTCTCCCTGTTGCTAAACTATAAAGTGGTGGGGTTGCTTCAGCAGACTCAGCTGTAGGTAAGAAGCCACTTGGAGCCACAGGGCACGTTGCCTCTTCTCTCTCACCCAAGCCACAGACAGCAACGGCACTCGCCACCTGAGTCATGCCACACAAAGCAGATGGAAAGGAGTATTCGCTGAGGGAAGGCTCCTTGGCTGCCGGGGATGCTTGTGTTTGCGGTGCTTCATTGTCACCCAGTGGGCAGTGTGATACCAGGGCCTCTTGCTCCATTTTGAGTCTTTCCGTGGCCTGTGGACTGGAAATGGTTCCAATTACAGTGGCTGCACATGCCAACGCTACTTCTAGAGCACTCTGGGGGTGTCTGCTGGAGTTCTCTCCAGAGTGGACGCCTAAGGTTTCCACAGAGACTTCCGTCTCTGGCCAGGAAGAGACACCTGGCTCTAGGGCAGCATCGCTGCCATCTGGACTCTGGACAATGATGATTTTGGGGAGCTCATTCCATGACCGAGGAACCACAATATCTTTCATGGAACAGCAACTGGGAAGCAGAGCACTTCCTCCAGATACGCTGACTGCAGATTCCTGGGGTAGTGTAGGCTGAGACTGAGATAATCTAATAAATGCGTCTTGCAGCACAGATTCTGCTAAATTTGTAGCATACTCGCCAGTTGTGACTTCTCCGTCTTGTACAGGAGGAAGAGAGTTTCTTGTATCTTCCTGGTCTCCTGGGTCCAGCTGGCTGGTCTGCTCAGCGACAGTGCCACATGCAGACGGTACCTCTTTAACCATCGTGGAAAAATAAGCATTACTTGGAATATACAGTGCCTGTGATTTTTCCACTTGACCTTTAAAGGTGTCTGAACAATAACAATTTGTGTATCTCTCATTCCCCACAGCCTCACCTTTCCATTGTGAAGGGTTGGCTGAGGGACCCAGACCCTGCAAGGCTGTGTTCTCTGCTAGGTTTTCTGGAGATTGTTCTGTTTTAGTGAATGGTGTATGATATTTGCCAATGTATTTGTCTTCCAAAGTATAAAGCAACTTTGCCTTGTAATTCCATTCCTCCTGGGTAGCTTCCTTTGGCTTTTTACTCTCCAAAACATTGGCCGAAACATTTATATTTTCACAACCTAGTGTAGAGAAAATGAAGATCGCTATCACTTTTTGGATAGCAGGTTGTCATGAATCTAAAGTAATAATTACTTCCTAAAAATACCTTAAAATATCAACTATCTTTTTCTCTTCAAGTATAGCATTTTGAATATTTCTTTAATAAAAGTGAACACGAAAAGGCTTTTGAGTTTCATTATGGAATGCCACCCAATAAACTGGCTATCAATGTGGGATACATATGCAAGCCCTAGAGTAGGAGAAGTTGTTTCGGCAACTGAGGACTCACTATTCTTTAGGGAAAAGCAACCCAAACAACTGCATCTTAGAGCTTCCCATTGGGTACAGAGGTAGGAGGGAGAATGTTTAGAGCAACATAGGTAGTGAGACTTGTTACAAAGATTTGCTCTGAAATTTACATAGAATTTTCCCCAGGAATGGTGACAACAACATCTGGGGTATACCTTTCTCTGTGGCTAAAAGTGAGGAAGAGGAAACCATTGTTCATTGAGCTATGTTAATGAGTCAACAGAAGGAGCTGAAGAAATGAGTGCTAAGCACTTTCCTGGATTAGCTCCTTCTGTCTTCACAAAAGTCACTAGCTACAGGCAGTAGCGCACTCCTAAATTACAGATAAGGAAACTGGGGTTCAGAAAGATTAGATAACTGGCCCCAGGTCTCACAGCCTCAAAGTGGCAGTGCTGGGATTCAACTCCAGGCCAGCCCAACTTGGCTCCAACTAGAATATGGCTTGTATGGAAATCTTAGGGAAGTTAACTTTCCTCCCAGTGATATCCTTCATCTCTTGGCAGGCAGGAGGATTTCTCTTTAAAGCACACAGATTTCCTTTGGCATCCCTAAGGCATCGTTTGGGGAGTCTGGATCCATCCGACCATTAAGTCTGCTAAGTGCATTTGTCAGCATCTTCACCGGTATGCTCTCAGCCTCCTTCCTTCCTTAAAATTTAGCAAGTAACGATTGTGATGTGTCAGCCAAACTGATGGGGCCTGAAACTTTTCTGAAATCTCACCCAGACATTTTTATATGGTGACTAATTTCAAGATGCACATTTGTTTTATTGGAAAGTTCTCACCATTCCTATATTCTTCCACCTCGCTTTCCTCCTCTAAGTGCTCAGACGCGGTGAGAAAGTCTTCCTCAATTGAGGATAAAGAACAGTTTGTGTCATCCTCCAGTTTCAAGACGTTTGTTTCCAGGTGGAGCTGTCGCTCCTGCACCAGTTCCAGACCAATCAAAAATTTGTTGATTTCAAAGATGATGCAATTGGTACTGTTTGGTCTGTTACTTCTTGCACATTGGACCAAGCAGATATCTGGCAGCCAAGGGCACTAAAAGTGGAGAAAAAAGAAGGCATTTAAGGAAAATAAAAGACTATTGCCTCTGACCTTTCTCTTTCCACCAATCTCTCCTATTAAAATGAGTGGGGACCTTTAAAATATTTGAAATATCTTCTGAGCATATATTGATGGATTGCTTGAAAAAATTCAAGTGTTGTTTGGGAACACGGGGTACCTAGGAGGGAGTTTGACTTAGGGGAAAATAGACCAGCTGTACTATATATTTTAGTTTCTCCTGGTCAAAGCAAAAATCACTTGGGAGCTTGTTGGAAATATAATATATAATCTCAGGCATCAACCAAGATCTACTAAGTCAGAATCTGCACTTTCCAGGAATCTGTTGGGGATTCCCACATGCATCAACATTTGGGAAACACTGGGCTATAACTTTTGTCAAATTCACATAGGGTCTGTGATTCCCCCAAATGGTGAGGAACTGCAGCTATAGAGTAACCAGTAGAGTTGGCTTGATTAATTATCTTTTCACCAAACTTAGACATATTACACTAAACTGAAACCTCCCAGATGTTTTCTGAGTGCCTATTATACACAAAGTAAGTGGTGAGGTGCAATCAGGTAATTGTCCTGGAGAGTAAGGCACAATATACTCCCAATGGGTCAACCATGAGTAAAAATAATTATAAAGTTAAACCATATGAAGTTGCCACATATACAGGTCAAAATAGTTGCCTATCGGCCATCTCATATCACTCAAATTAAATATGTATAACAAAGGTAAAATGTGGTAGGGGCCAAAGAGATATTAATAAAGCAATATAAATAGTTAAGCAATACTTCTAGATGAATTTATAGAAAGAATTTTATTAACTGTGCAATATTACACTGCTATGGTATTCTTAGGAAAAACATATTTTCCTAATAATCTTCTTGAATGTAAATAAACATCCTGGGAATCTTAACTAAATGAAAGCCAAACAACATAGCCTCTAAGATAATGGCAGATACCATCATATAATTTTTATGGTAGCTTATGGGGGCTTTGCATATCTTTTTGCCTCCAGAGCTCTTAGATAGAAAAGGTATGCAGAATTTTCAGGACTTTTTTGATGGAAGATCTTCAGTGTGTCCTTGGCAATTCAGCTCTCCTAATCCCAATGAATATCTGTGTTGCTTTTGTGACCCGGCATTGTTTACCCTTCTTCTTGTTCTCATACCCTGTGGGGTACCATTTGCTGCTTCACTCACAGTCCAAGTGATTCACACGGTGGAGTTAACTCACCTCCAAATACAGAGGAAATCATGTGACTCAGGCCTGGCCAATCTGAACAATGCATTCCTCAGGCCATAATGATAAGTTCAGAAACAGGCATGTGACATACGACAGCCAATAGGACACAGTGAGACTTCTGCTGGGAACCACTTGGGAAGGACATTTACTTTATTTCTCTACTTGACTCCAAAAAGATATTGCCTCCTTGTGGGAAGAGCTTTTCTGATAATGGAGCCAAATGAGAGAAAGCAGGAAAGAGGCCACCAGAAAATCCATGTCCTGATGACATTGTTCAAGGCCCTATATCTAATCTACCCACTGGAGATTTTTAGTTACCTGACACAATACATTCTCTTTGTGCCTAAGCCAATTTCCTGTCATGTTTAATTAAGAATCCTAACTGGGATTAATCAGAGTCTAGCAAGTTTATCTCAAGGTCAGTTGTAATTAATGTCAACACCAATTTTTATAGAGATATTAAAAGAAAGCTGGGATTTCCCAGTAATACCTATAACTGCCAAAAGTTAGGAAAAGTGCTCTGTAAAGCAGAAGCACTTTTAAATAAATCTGTTAATTTTATAAAGAAAATGGAAATAAAGTCTTCATTTTCTGCTCTATTTCAAAGGCAAAATATACAATTTGTTGACAAACCAAAAATTACTTAAGAGTCATGTAAAATTTATGATACGTAAGCCTCATGAGTAGCTGCAAAGTCAGGAAGATCTGATTACCTAGAAATAAAGCCTCTTCATTTATTAATTCACTTATCACATTGTTTTAAAAACAATTATTATGTATTTTGAAATTTGGAAATAAAGCATTTTCTCTGAAACAGGATTTTTCAGAGAGGAAATATAGTTTCAATTGTATTTTTCTGGAAAATGTTGGGTTTCCTAAAATACTTCCCCTGCCTCCTTTTTAGTAACAAAAAATTAAATTTGTTTTAGACAAAATGCTTTTTACCTATTTTGTTTCATTCTTCAAAGTAATCCTGTAAAGTAGAAATCGTTATTATCCTGGTGTCACAGATGGGCAAACCAAGGCTCAGAAAGAACCAGATCCTCTGGCTTCAAATCCAAAATGACATTTATTTTGTTTTGTTGCTTCTCTGGCTAGCAAGATTCAAGTTATGATAAACAGGGGAATTCTTGCTTTGTTAATGAAAACTGTTACACTATTGTGCAGATATTTGCTTGGGCCAAGGGCCAAGAAATATTGCTTGTCTTTTGCCTTAATTTAGTAGCAAAGGAGCAAAGATTTTGACTCCCAAGAGAAATAGTTTTCTACTCGGGCTTCTCTATCTGAAGTTTTGTTTGTTATATTGAGGAATATTGCTCTAGATAAAGCAAAAATCTTTTAACTGGTAAGAGCTTAACGCCAGGGAGTAGCAGCAGAGGAAATATAAACACAGGTCTAAATATTATTTGTGGTCATGATGGTTTTCCCTAACATAGACAGAATTTAGAGCCATTTTCTGTATTTTTTCAGAAAACTAAACTTCTCACTAAGGAAAAAATATTATTAGATTGATGTCTTGATTAGCAAATTGTAATGGGCTGTGGGTAGATCCTCACAAAACATCTGGAATAGAGCATGAAATAGTGGATGATCTTCTAGGCTTTTTAGGATTCTGAAGGGTTGAAGGATAAAAGAAGACTTTAAAAACTGCTAGTAAAACTAAAACCCAAGGAAGAACAATTTGATAGAAAATAGATGCCCATCATTTTAATCTGGAGCTATTTTATGTCACTATAATGTACATTATATGTATTTTTCTTGTAAATTAATTAAACAAGTTTACCTATTTACCTACATTTCATTAAATAGTGTTATAGTGATTTATACAATAGGAATGCACATTAATGCATTGAATGATAATGATAATATTTTAGTTTCTACTTTATTTTTAATAATAATACTTTTTTCCATGGATTTTATTCTTTGGGTCCAGGAAATTCCCTTTCCATCCTTGGGGCTGCCATCTTGTATATACTAACTTGGCTAATTTGGTATTTCCAGAGTAATAAGTTACATCCAGAAAGATGATGTTGTGGAATTCTGGGATTGCATGGTATGAATATGAATTACTAAAAGAGGAGATTATTTTGTTTTTGATTATTCAGTAGATTTGTAGAAAACCGAGCTAACTAACGAATGCCTACTATGTGTAGCAACATAAATTTGAAAAGATAATAGAATTTAGGAGTTGATATAAAGGAAGCTCTGTCAAACTCTAAGGGACAATATTAGGAGAAATACAAATGAAGATGATTTTTGAATACAAATACATTATTGATTCTTATGCGACAGAGCTTATGTGTAGCATCTGTTTTGGGTTCATACCCATTTATGCAGAGCTAACTATAGATAACTTATCATTAAGTGAATGGCTTATCAAGAACTTATATTTTTTACCTGTGAAACTTCAAAATCTGCTTGGAGATTGCCAGATGCTAACCCACTTAGGAGGACAATTTCATTTTCTTTTGGCTGTTGGACATTCATGGAGCTGATGAGTTTTGGAAGATCTGGTGAAACGTTGACCAACTTCTGTAGGGCAGAAATCTTTATTAGTTTAGATGATTTCTTTTCACTTCCAAAATACCACTCATAAACTACTTTACTTGCAAAAATAATTTACTCATAACTGTTTATACTATAGTTTACATAATCTACTGAGATTATTACTGGAAGAAATCTTATAAAATTAAAGCTTAAGCATTTAGATTGGAATAGAAAATTTAAGCTTTAAAAACTGCTTAGTTGTAATTTTCCAAAGTAAATATTTAGTATTAATAATTACTATCACACCATATGTATAAATAATACTGTGGAAAAATTTTCCCTCTTAAGACCTTGAATAAGATAATTGTCTACTAATAATCCTCTATTATAATAAAGTCAAAATAATAAAAAATTATGACTAACATTGATTCACTCTGATTATATACTAAAGACTATGCTAAAACTATATGTTTGTTAAATCTTACTGCATTGAATCCTCACAACCACCCTGTATGGATTAGGTACCATTGTTACTTTCATTTTACACATAAGCAGCCTAAAGTCCGGAGAAGATAAGTAACTTGCGCACGTTTATGTAGCTAAATCAGTGCCAAAGTGTTTGCTCTCAGCCATAGCAGAAGATTGTCTCAAATCACTCACATAAACAGACCATTTTTAGATGCCAACGTGCTTTATTCCTCCCTGCTCTCTGTACCACAATTCTATCAAATTAAATTGTATGTACAATTTCTTTTGAAAATCTCTCAGTACTACACAGATGATTCTATTTGGAGCTTGCTGATAATTTGTAACGGGTAATCTGTGTACGCAGCTGGGTTTGAGAAGCTTCAGGTGCAGCATTGTCAACATAGGAGTGACTGAGTGATTTCAGGTCTACTGTTCTGATAGTCAAGCTGTAATTGGGGTGCTTCTAGACAATAAAGAGTATTACACCAAGCAATAAGCTCAAACCATCATCAGCATTGGGCATGGAATCACAATCGTATCACACCACTTAATTCTTCCCATTGTATCAGCAGGCTTGACTCCAAAGGGCTGAGTATACCTTCAAGTCCTTGCATGTTTTTAAGGATTTACATCAGCGTCCTCACAACCTTGGGTGCAAAAAGTTCAAGCCCCAGAAGAGGGTAAGACAAGAAAATCAAGGTTAAAGGCAAAACATTTGATGAAAGCAACAGGAAGATGCAAACCTGAGAGACAAATGGAAAGGCTGGCTGGTATTGAGCCAGTTTTGGAGAGATCTTGGAGAAGTCATCTCAGACAGGGTGTTTTAGAGTATAGAGGAAGGGAAGAGCAGAGAAAGCCACTTTGAAGCACTGGTGAGCAAGAGAAAGTGAGGCTGCTTGGACAGTTCTGCCTACACGGGAAAGCAAACAAGCTTCACAAATGTAAGAAGAATGAACAGGAAGGTGGCAGAGAAAGGGCCAGGAAAATGAATGCGCTATGATGAAACCATCTAAAGAGTCTCCTACAAAATGAGCATCATTTAGAGATGAAATCATGTTGCATAGCCCTTGTGATGAGCTCCTGGATAGCTCGAATTCCAAGCGTTACCTGCCGCAGGTGCTCTGTGCTGCTGCATTCATCCTTGTTCACATCCAGGTTCACAAAGCAGACCTGGGGAAGAGGGCAAAAACGGTTAATTACGGGAAAAACCCAACAGACCCTTTAGAAGAAGGAAAGCAGGAATGAGTTTGGGGCAAATGATTTGAGAGTCCTATGCATTTTAGATAGTTTGGCAAAGAAACAGTCATTTTGCCTTTGGGCTTCTGTGTAGATCTCTGACACCCTCTTCAGCCTCCCACTAGTCCCGACAACGGTCTTCCTCCTTCCATGGCCTGACACTAACAAAAGTCTTGGTGTATTAGATCCAACGTGACAACAAAATCTTTAGTTCTACGAGGCGTTACCGAATCTCATGGAATAGGAATAAAACCTTGCAATGCTCTAAGCCCCTGTTTATAATGGCAATGAGCATTCCCTCCATTTTTTTCTTTCTTCTTCTCACTTCCTGCTCCCTTTCTCTACCCACTTTTAATACAGTGCATAACAAGTGGATTTCTCTTTGCCTCGTTGTCTAGTCATTTTAATTTATTTAACCTTGTTATATAATTGGCCTCTTTGTTAGCCATCTTAGATAAATGTGT
Source organism: Lepilemur ruficaudatus (assembly GCA_963574885.1). Taxonomy (NCBI): domain Eukaryota; kingdom Metazoa; phylum Chordata; class Mammalia; order Primates; family Lepilemuridae; genus Lepilemur; species Lepilemur ruficaudatus. The sequence continues at coordinate 44,288 of CAUYRT010075925.1, forward strand.
GAATAAGTTGCTCTAAAAACAACAGCTACATCATTAAATAATAATTTTGAACAACGATGAAAGAAGTGCATATAGTCATGAGCTACACGATGTTTTGGTCAACATTGAACCACATTTACAACTATGGTCCATAAGATTATAATACTGAATTTTTACTATACCATTTTTTATGTCTAAATATGTTTAGAGATACAAATACTTACTATTATGTTACAATTGCCTACAATATTCAGTACTGTAACATGACGTACAGGTTTGTAGCCTAGGAGCAACAGGCTATACAATATAGCCTAGGTGTATAGTAGGCTATGCCATCTAGGTTTGTGTAAGTACACTCTGTGATGTTCATTCAAGGACAAAAATCACCTAATGACATAATTCTCAGAACACATATCCCTGTTGTTAAGTGACCCATGACTATAATTTAAGTCCCAAACACATCATGCAGATAGAAAACTACTATGGCCATTCAAATGGGGCACTGGAGAGGAAAACTTAAGAAAATGTTTCAAAGAGGTGAGTTACGTTCCTGAAAGATAAAAAGGCTTCTGCTGGGCAGGGGATGGGTCAGAGAGCATGAGGGATACTTGAAGGTGAGAAAGTGCAACATGCTTTTAAGAAACAGGGAGTGAGAGAATCTGATTGTGAACCAGGTCTGGGGAAGGGGAAGCGTTAGTAATAAGGTCTCGTTAGGTTTGTGTTAAGGAGGTAATGTGAAGGAGGTTTTATCTAATATTTTGCTAAAAATCATCCAAAGGCTTTTATTTCTAACTAGTTGGTTTGATCATACAAAACTGGAATGTTCGTCATCTAGAATTTAGTTAGAAGTTTGGACTTATTAGATGCCTGCAAATATATGGTGTTTTCTGACTTCAGTTACTGTTTGGGGTCATGTCTTCTCAGAGTCCATTGTTTTCCTTTTTGAGGTTAAAAAACATAATTGAAAGATTTTGCAAAAAGGGCTTAAAGGCTAAAATAGTTTATGCATTGCTGAAATGTAAGGTCACTACTGTTTTCTTCGCAAATAACAGGAGATTTCTTCAAGTCTCACGGGCTCACAGGGTAATCCTTGCAGTGCGTCCCCATGATGCGGCATCTGCTTGTTAAGGATAACGCGATGAGCATTAGGGAGCAGGAAGGGCGTGAGAGGACCACATTCTCATTCTCAGGTTCTTTTCTTCTTTGTTGATAAGACGGGGACATAGGGAGGGCCTGGACATGAGTCCCTTTGCAGACAGTGCAAATACGGCACACATAGCAGATGGAGCTCAGAAGCAGTTCATGCTCTAGAGCAGTTTGAGAATGTTCAAGTAGTTGAAACTTTGCCCTTGGAAAACTAGGTCAATATCCATTGGTACTGAGGGACTTTTAATAACATGCAGCTAGGACTGCAGTTATTGAATTGATGAGGTGATTTGCCATTCACCTTAGAGAAAGTCCCATTACCTTGCCCCTGGGCGTCAGAAAGCTCTTATTATTCTGCATCACAGTGGGAGAGGGCAAAGCAGAGACCAGAGACCAAAGAAGGCATTTGTTAGAGAGATTTGTCTGCCCTCCAATATTTTCTTTACTTCTCTGAGGATGAAATCTCTTTTCATGCATTCTGGGCTACAATATGAAACTCTGCCTACATCTAGAGGACATCCTACACATTGGTTAGCTGGGCCAAGACAGGGACAAAGCGAGACGCAAACTGACCACTTGCTCATACTTGACACGTGTGTTTCTGTATCTTGGTGGGAGAGGATGAGCCAAGATTTTTGGAGGACTGATGTGTATACAGTTTGGAGAGACCTTCTTTAAGAAAAGGAATGACAAAATAAAAAATTCTAAATTAGGTGTGAAGATGAATATTTATTTAGAAGGAAAACAGAAATCACAACAAAACTCAAATTTCAAAAGACTGATAAATACCACAAACCTGAAAACTTCCAGAAAAGGGATATTTTAACTAATCAACTGTCCAGGACTCCTCCATAATACTTATTTTTTTATATTTTTGGCTATATACTCTTTGATTATCTCTTCATATGAAAGCAGTTTTGAAATATCGCTTTCTCTAGAGAAACTAAAAACATAAGCCAGTCTTCCTCTACTATTGTTGATTGAATTTTTTCAACTTCCAAATTTTTGTTGATAATATATGTTTTTCGGCTTATTGTCAAGTTCATTGAGAAACTATTATATAATTTCTTTCATACATGAGTTGTTACAGGCATACTCACTTTTTGTAGTACTATTATAGTTTTGTATTCTACAGACAAAAAGAATTTGGATTGATTCTCTTTTGTGTGATTCCCATAAAAAACCACACATGGTGCTTTTATAATTTTCAATGCTGTGCTGTCAAATGAATGTCTGCCAAGAGAGAATGCCCAGTTAACGAGACATCAATTAGAACCCACTCTTGTATTTCAATTCTACATGTCTGATGACTGGAAGGATGTTACATAAACTAACTACCAGCATGTAAATCTTATTTTTTCTCCTCTACCCACATATAATATTTTTCGTATCAGGAACTGTAGGACATGCTCATATGGTGGTATCCCTGACCTGACAACTTCGTGTGGCAATCAACGTCTGGTTGAGTTGTCACTCTCAATGGTAGAAGTACTCCTGGAAGTCATTCTTATGTGTGGATGGCTAGCAATATCTGAACTGTACATGAAAGTGACCTCAAAGCACATAGATATATCTCATGTAAACACAACCCCACTCAGTTTCCCTTGAGCCAGATCCCATAATAGCCTATGGTCACTCCAATGACTCTCAGACTCTCAACATGAAGGGAGATAAGGTGTAGTAGGAGCCTAAATGGGATGAGACAGTTGTAGTTAAAATATCTTACTTTTGAAATTTTTACAAAAACTTATAGCCATGTGAATACATTGCTAGCTCCTGTCTGAGGGCCTGGGATGGTGGTCTGTGTACCTGAGGAGCCTGAAACCTAAGTCTTGTTCATTTTACTAATATAGTAAATCCCCTTCTGGCGAAATGGTCCACGTGGCCTGCTCTTAGCAAATTTTCAGTCTCTATGACCTTGGACTGTTTACTTGAGATTTAGACATCCACTAATGCTGAACTCCAAGTAGAGAACATAGGACAAGCCTCTGGTGGGTATAGGTTAGGAGGTGTTGATGAGGAGACTAAGTTTTCTGTGTCTCTAAAGTGTGTGGTCTTGGTGCTGAGAAGACAAACAATACAAAGCATTGCTCTTGCCCCTAGGGAGTTTTGATCTGTCTAGAGGCCGGATACATCTCTAAAAAACAATAATAAAAAATTATGGGCTGCGTGTGCTGGATAAGGGAGTTTGGAGAACTGGGTCAATAATAAATGACATCCCAGAGAAGGCTGGATTTGAGGTGAGCTTGAAGGCTGGGGTACACATTTAAAAGCAAAAAAGGGAAAATTGCACTAAAAATGAATGGGTGTTTCCCCCCAATCAGCGTCTGTTGATCAATGACCTGGTAAGAGGCTCTGTGTTAAGTAGGAGGTGAGGAGGAGACAGAGGCAGTGAAGTCTGAGGTGAGAGGTGCTTCCTAGAGGAACTCCAGGAGTGAGACAGAAGCTGGTGGGCAGAACGCCTTTCTGTACACAGTGAACACCCGTGTCATTCAGGAGACTTTCTGTCTGCTGACAAACAGAGCTGAACGAAAGAGGAAATTACACTTTTATGATACACTCTCTGTGCCATAAGGGTTGAGAGAGGCCTAGCAGTTAGAATGAGATATTACTATTTCCCTCCTTATCAGTGAGCCTGCCCCATTATCACAAGCAGTTATGAAGGAAACTTAGGGTAATAGGAAGCCAACGTAAAGTGATATTTTTTTGCAGGGGAGCAAGGAGGGTTAGGGTGAGTGTTATGAAGGGCTAAAATGAGGAAGCCGGGGAGATTCTGCATATGGTTCTGTGAGCTGGAGGGAACCCTGTGGGCGGGGAGGCTGGGGCTGTGCCCCCCACACCAGCCCCTGAAGGATAAAGCACACCTGCTGCCCTGACCCTTCACCTCGGTCCGCAGTGACGCTATTGAGTTATCTGTGAATGCCTGAGTGAACAAATATGCCAAATGAGCCAGGGGAGGATGTTGTTTAAAGTATGTGTGTTTATGTGATTACCTTTTTTCTTGAACATACAAGTAGTCTATGTTCCTTCAGCTTTCACTAGATGTCAGTTCTGGCAGGCGGGCCCTGTTCCTCACTGTACCCTCCGGGCGTAGCATGGCGCCAGGAATTCGTGAGATGCTCAATAAATTCTTTGTGGTAAATACATACGAATAAATGAAGTGGCAGCACTGTCTCGGGTGATAACATGTAAGAGAGGGACACTTGGATAACTATTTCCCTTATCTACGTGATGAATTCTAGTGCAGACAATAAACACAATTTTCTTCCAATAAAGATATAAGGGACTACATGGATAAGTTAGAGGAGAATTTGCTGGGCTAATAATCTAGCTATTGGCTCCTATTGAAAGTACTTAGATTGGCTGCTGCTTCTCGCAAATAAGGATTTGCTAAAACATAGGGAAAGACAAAATGTTGAGAACGAAAATTGGCAATAAAGACACACAAAAGGTGTTAACGTTTTTCTTGGAATAGAAGCTCCTTTCTCTTCACATAAAATCCATTTCGTCTGAGTCTGCACACGTCCTTGTTTAGACCATCTGCAGACACACTCCGCCACAGCACATGGAAACACAACACCACCCCAAGGGAACGCAAACACTTCTTTTCTTACTTAACAAAGCTAACTTTGTGGTTGTACTCTCGCCTTTATACTCCATGCTGCTCTTCTATCATTATTATGGTTTTAAAATGAAATATTGTGGGAATAAATATCATGGAGAAAATGATGGCACTTTACGATTCTGACTTTTACATAATCTAATAAAATATTCTTTAAAGCTGTTTCTACATAGCAAAAATGTAAATGTCTCTAGGCAATATGCTGGTTTCTCTGTTTGGTATGGGTTATTTAGTCAAGCAATCTCAATTATTTCTTTTATTTATAACTCTTCATAAATGAAGTTCCACGTAGGCATTTGTGAAAATAAAATTTTACTGTGATATTTTATTAGCTAGTGATATAATATATATTTTTGTGAAAAACTAATGTGAGAAAGAGATTGATGTTAAAATCTAGTAAAGCAAGACAGAATAGAACAATTATTAAGTGGATTGTAATTCGTAGCAACTTTTGTGAGTAACTATATTTGCTAAATAGCTTTATTTGAATAAGAATTAAGTCATACAAAAATAGTACTATTATATCAGATAAAAAAGTTTGACTTTTTGAACTGAAAACAATGAAAAAACTGGTGATGATGATTGGCAGCAACCGACACATATCACATGTGGATAGCTTTATGTTTTCATGGGTTAATTTTAGTCAACATTTTAGGCTGTTCTGAGAGTCAACTGCAATCATCAAAAAATGTCATTGCATTATGCATTCACTAAGGGCAAATCACTATGCAAGAAGTTAGATGACAGCAGGGCTTTCAACTTAGAACGTGAGACCTTTGACTTCCTCTGCTGGGAATGTTTTTTTTCCCCTCCTGAAGTCAGCTAAAATTGTAAGGAAATCATTCTTGTAGAGAGCCCATTTGGAAAATATTAACCAAAAGCATGATGTCAAATTGCCTTTAAATTCTAGGCACTTGTGTGTTGGATATGATCAAATATATGCTTACAGTTTTTCTTAGAAGAAAACCAATTCCTTCTTTCAGCAGCTTCTAACAATGCAGCCATCTGGCCGTGTGGGATATGACAGGATCTCTTAATTTGGTGTTATCAAAATGCTGATCCACAAAGCTCCCAAAGAAAAAATTGTTTCCTTTCTTCCAAAAGACTTCTGTTAGATTCAAGACCCTGGACCAAAATTATCTTCTAAAGAATATGGCATTTTTCACTGATTAGTCCTTTAGGCTGATGATACTAAAATGGCAATTTTTTCATCAGTGCTGTTCCATGCTGTAGACATTCTGGAACACACTTGACCACATGAGGAAATACTGCATTTGTATCCAGTTTTTGCTTTGAAATGATTGCAGCAATCACACAAAATGAAATATGAACTTTTATTGATACTAGAGACTGTCAAACCTCCCTGCTTTTTTTTACTGTCAATATTTTTTTAAAAAATCTTCAAAATGTAGTTTTTTTGGGATAGTTATTCAAGCCATTTGTGATAAAAGGCACAGAGAAGGTATAGAAATTTCTCAAAGATGAGAGATCTTTTAGCTAAACATACATTCAGCCAATTTTATTGCTAGCTTAAAAAATAAATTAAAAAACATAAGTATGCCACTCAAGACTTGTTTTGCCACAAACATTTTAAGAAGTTTGCTGTCTTAAAAGTTATTTCTTTTGGAACAAGAGGATGTACTTACACGTCATGTCTGATGTACGTTTGCCAGATAGGTAACACATTATATTTATCTTAGATTTCAGTTATAAATATTTGTTACTAGCAAATGTTTCCTTCTTGCAAGTAAGTCCTAGGTTATTATTAATATTTGGACCAGATGAAAGCCAGAAACTCAGTAGACCCATGCATCTCTATACTTCACTCTCTTGGAAAAATGTTCTCTGGGTTATACAAAAATAACGTGATAACAGAAAATCACCATATTTTAAATACATAATACTCTAAGCTGTTTTTCTACATGGTTTTTTAGGAAAAGCCTTTTTGTGATTTATGAGACTCTGGCAGTTTCTGTAGGGCGGCTATTCCCTACTGTCCAGCAGTCAGCAATTATTTGCTGAATTCCATAAATGCCGATACTAGGCTGATCATGCGAAAACCTGTTCTCTAAGGCAGACCTGCTGGATGCTAATTTTTTCTTTGGGATCAACATAATTTTTACCTCTGAGAGCCTTCAGGAAGGTTAAATCAGGATTCTCCAAGTGCTTGTTTATGAGAAGACAGTTCTGTTTTCCCTGACACCTTACGACCACTAAAGAGGGAATAATCTTGGCAGAGAGTCATTGTACAACAAACAGCGGTACAAATAGTTGCCGGATGAATCTGGATGGTGACGGTGGGGCTGAGGGTACAGGCCAGGGAAGGAAACCTGCAGTCACTGGCTCTGCTCCCAGCTCCCTTCGGTCCTGGGGGAAGGAGATGGTCGGTAGCCAAGTTCAAGTTCAACGGCTTGTCAATTGTCAGGGGACTAGTTGGGAGTCTGAAGGCGAAACAGCAACTATAAGGACTACTCTGATTTCCTCAAAGAGGGAGAAGAAAACAGAAGTGGAAATTAAAGTGCCCAGAGTAGGAGAGAAAAGAAGTGAAAGAGAAAAAAGAAAAAACAAAACCCCAAGCAAATAAACAAAATGACAATAGAGCATAACACTACGTTATGCTTACTACTGGGACGAACTGTATTCAAAGTCTGAAGACCAAGCTTAAACGTTCGTTCTGCTTCAAAGGGGCTTTACGACTAGGAGCACTTAACCCTCCTGTGTGGCACATCAAAATCACTGGGGCAGAATCCTTACATTTGCAGATTCCCGGGCTTTCCACCAGAGCCAAGCAATCAAAAGCTGTTGGGTTGGGGCCTGAGGCTATTTACTCATTTATTTATTAATTGTTTCTATTGTTATGTATTTATTTTTTTAAAGATAACTTTATTGAGATATAATTTACATGCCATACGACATGCCCATTTCAAGTGTATAACTCAATGGCTTTTAATATATTCATTGTTCCCAAAAGAAGCTGTACCCATTACCAGCCACTCTCCATTTCTCCCCAGATACCTTCTCCCCAGCCCTAGGCAACTACTAATCTACTTTATATCTCTGCAGATTTGCCTGTTCTGGACATTTCATATAAATAGAATCATACTATATTTATATTTTTTGCTACTGAGAGAGAATATTTATAAAGAACGGCTATTTCCGAGAATGTGAAATAGCTAAAATCTGTCTCCTGGACTGTAACTACTTTTTCTGCCACCCAAGTTCTATTAATATTTATTTGGTATAAATATTTATTTCCGTTTAATTATGTAAACATTATTTGCTGATGAAAACATTAAATGGCTTTTTTCTAAGCTTTTATTACTTATGCATAAGTACAGAATGTTACCTTGTTTTTCAGGGCAAGGGATCATTTAATTAACGACTTCTCTGTTGTTCCTGGAAGTGTTTATGACTTAATTCATCTAAATGACCACCAGCGTCGTGCACGCTGCCTATGATCATGTGTCCTAATACCAGTGAATGATCGCAAGAGATATGAAATAGACATCCAATGGCATTTATGGAAATACGAAAAGTTATAGTTTACAACAGAAATGTTGACATGTTGAAAACATCAGCCGTTCCCTAATCGTCATTATTTAGTAAATTTCTAAATAGGAATAGTGCTGTTTGAGGGGACCTCGTAGAGCTGGAGACAACAAATCCTTTATTACTAAGAGAAAAAAATACTGAATAAATAAATACCAACTTTTATATGCCGATCAACCACTTGAATCCAGTGTATAGTTTCAACTTCTCAACATAATGTAGGAAAGGATATACGACTTAGCTTTATTGTAAACATTTTAAAAGATTAGTTGACAGTGCACTTTTCACTGATGTTGAAAAGCTAATCAGTTCATTGACAAAAATCTTCCTCCGGTGTGATGAGATAACCCATTTTTGATTATGGTATAAGAAAAAATGCTATAAACATGATAAACTGAACAAAAATATTACATTTTAAAATTGTGTAGAATTTTGTGTTTTAACTCTTCCACTGAGCTTCCTTTAAAGATTATTTCTTTTTCACCTTTAAAGTAATAAAATGTCATAACCTCCAGTGGTTGCTTTCTTCCTCTTCTTAAAGTCCTATCCTATACATTTGCACAAAGAAAACGTAAAAAAAAAAAAAAAATAGAAAGTCATGTTTGTAATCTGAATAACTCAATTATTTTAGAGTGGAAGAAAGGCAATATAAACACTGAAAATCAATGGGAATAAATGATAGTGGAATCTAATTTTAACATGCAAAAAAGTTTATTTACTAGACAGCTAACTTGCATATCTCATATTTTTGACAACCAAACTGTTAAATAACTCCAAACTTTATCCCATGTATGCTTGAGTATTTTGTGCATCTTTAATAATTAAGTGATGCTGCAATCACATCGATACAAGTAAAATGTATGAAAAATAAAAACTCAAAACAGTTACTAAATGCACATCTTGGGTGATTCTACACAGGGAAGTGGAGTAGGTTTAGAGGATTTTGTCCTTGAATCTAGCTGAAAAGAGAGGAAAGGTCCTTCTCTTTTTTTGAATAGAACTGTGCAGATTGACTATTGATAAAAGGCATCAGAAAGTGGTGCGTTGTTCCCCTGGTACTCTCAGAACCACTCTATTTGGCCTGTTCTAGTCTGTATATGAAGCCATTGGCCCAAGGCATGCATCTCATTTACAGTTCTTATGTTAATAGATTGGATTCACAGGACCTGTTAGAGACTCACTGATTTAAATTTTCTAACAGACTGACAAATGTTGAAAAGTAATCTCCTTTTTAAATAAATGACCATTGAATTCAAACTTTTGAAAAATGGAATTCTTAGGTCTGTAGTTTCCACATAAATAGATAAAACAATTAGACAAAAATAAAAAAGAAAAGAAAATATGAGAGGGAACATTTATTACAGGGAAAAAGATAAAAAATAATCTTTCCTATTTGTTTTCTTAGACAATGATTCTAATTAATGACTAAAATAGAAGCTGGAGGACATTATGTTAGGTGAAATAAGCCAGACACAGTAAGATAAATACTGTACGATTTTACTTATATGTTGAATCTAAAAGAATTGAACTCAGAAGCAGAGAGTTGAACTGGGATTGCCAGAGGCTGAGGGTGGAGAAAATTGGGAATGTTGGTGACAGGGCAAAAGCTTTCAGTTTTAAGAGGAATAAATTCTGGAAAGCTAATATAGCATGAGGATTATAGTTAATAGTACTGTATTATTTACTCGAACTTTGGCAAGAGAACAAATTTTAAGTGTCCTCACCCCCCCCAAACAAACGGTAATTATGAGTGGTGATGGATATGTTAATGAATTTGTAGTAATCAGTATACCATGTATACACATATCAAATCATCAGGTATATACCTTGAACATATATAATTTATATTTGTCCATTAAATGTTTTTAAATAATTTAAAAATTAAAAAAATTCTAAGACTTTTCCCATGATGAATACTCTCGGTTTTTTTGGTGGGGGGAGGTGGGTCTCCGTTGGTAAATATGATGTATATCTGGATTTCTGACATTTTTATACAGTTTATTCCCTTAAACTTCATTTGGGCAATGACTTTTGGAAAAATGGCCTTCACAATGCAGGTTGTAGTTTTGCCCAAATGAAGCTCCGGTTGTGGAATCAAGTGTTCAAAATAGATAGGAAATTCAGAAGCTTGCCACATAGTTTATATTCTCCAACACTACCAAATATCATTGACAGCCCAGAAAGGGAGCTGTTTTTTGCTTTTGCAAAGTTTCATATTTCAACATTTTTGACTTTACTCATTGAAGCACCCGTTAATCTGACCTCATTGTTTACAGAAATGAAAAAAGAAGAATTCTCTGTAATACCATTATATTTTTCTGTCTGAGATTTAAAATTCCAGGCTGCAATTGAAGGACACTGTGAACTGTCTATTTGTAGCCTTTGGAAAAGGCTCAGAAGGAGCCCCTCCCTGTGCAAGCAGAGACAGCACTGTCTGGGCGCTGCCAACTGAATGATGAAGTTCATTCTTTTGTCGTTCCTCAACCTCATCATCGTTCCACATCTGTTGCCAGCTAACATTTTCCCACTTGAAAGGAAAGCACAATAAGGCATGAAAAATATTCCTGGGCTTCAAACAGCTCTTGCCAAATACATTTTTATTTCACTATGAGTATGTGAATAAGATAACAAAAGTGGAAAAACTCTCCAAAATGTAAGTGTGAATATATACATGAAAACATGTTTCTAGTATTTTTTATTTTAATATAGAGTCACACAATTTTAGAGCAAGAAGTGACTTTAAAAATCATCTGATGTTACTTTTCCTGAGTTCTACATAGATTCTAGTTATCAGCCCTTTATCGAATCTGTAGTGTGAGAATATTTTCTCCCTCTCTGTAGGTTGTCTGTTTGCTCTTGTGACCGTTTCCTTGGCTATACAGAAGCTTTTTAATTTGATCAGGCCCCATTTATTTATTTTTGTTGTTGCTTTGATTGTCTTTGGGGTCTTCTTCATAAATTCTTTCCCTAGGCCAATGTTTATATTTAGGAGTGATGAACAGATTGGAAGCCCCTGAGTGGTGCTTGGTAAGTACTGGGTTTCTCTGCAGGTCGATTAGAGGGGACCCAGCCATATTCTTGGAAGACTTGACACTATCACCATGCATAGCAGATTAGTCTGTTCAGGCTGCCATAACAAACTACCATAGACTAGGTGGCTTAAACTACAGAAATTTATTTTCTCTTAATTCTAGAGCCTAGATGTCCTAGGTCAGAGTGCCTGATGATTTGATTCCTGCCGAGGGCTCTCTTTCTTATTTATAGATGGCTACTGTCTCACCACGTCCTCACGTGGTGGAGAGAGAGCGCAGGTGGTATCTCTTCCTTTTTCTTTTCTTTTCTTTTCTTTTCTTTTCTTTTCTTTTCTTTTCTTTTCTTTTCTTTTCTTTTCTTTTTCCTTCCTTCCTTCCTTCCTTCCTTCCTTCCTTCCTTCCTTCCTTCCTTCCTTCCTTCCTTTCTTTCTTTCTTTCTACCAGCCCTGTAAAATTAGGGTCCTACCCTTACAGCTCATTTAACCTCTGAAACCTCCTTACCGGCTCTGTCTCCAAATGCAGTCACATTGAAACTTAGGGTTTCAACATATTAATTTTGTAGAAATACATTCAGTCTGTAACAAATAGGCTGCAGTCCCTGCAACCAATCTATTTCTTCAGAGATAAAGTCTTCAATTTATTGCTTGGGATATGGGTATTAAAAATCTGGCTATCAGCATTCTTGGATCTTAGAAGTACGAGGGTCTTTTGTGTATAGATTTTCACTTAAATTCATTTTTCAGTACTGGAGCCTGACTAGTGTTATTATGGAATACGTCTTGAGTTGCATTGATTTATTGAAAAGTTGTGGGTTGAGTGCCTACTATGCACCAGTTACTGTGTTAGATGCTAGGGGAGCAGCAGTGAACAAAACCTTTTGCTGAGATGATGGCCTCTTATGTAGGATCAGAGAGGGAGTTTAGAGGTCTAATTCTTCCTTGAATAGACTTACAGTGAACACCCCCATTCCAGCCTCCTGCTTAACTTCCTTCACTTTGTTTGGCACCTGTTTTTAATTATGAATAACTTCCTGGATTTTGAGATGTGAATTGACTCGGCATTCCTCACTGAAGTCTTTTAGTATTCAGTGCTCCGCTACAATCTGTTTGGTTTTCATTTCCTGAAAAATCGACATCTCTCGTCCATCGTTCCATTTTACTTGTCCTTTTTGTTCTACTTTCAGTTTGATTTTGGAAGAGAACAGGCAAAATTCATGTATTTAATCATCTGTACGTAACGGAACACTTTAACATTTCTTTCCATCAAAGACAAGATTTCTTCAGAGTGGAATTCTGGTGCCAGCTATTATGCTAATAATCTTTCTCTCCTTACTGCCTTGGCAGTGATGGGGTAGAGGAATGCAAAGGAAATAATTTGATAGAGGCTGTAGAAGTGGCCAAGGGAATAGAATGGGAGGAGGAAAGATGCATTTCAGAGACAGGCTGGAGGGGATTCGATGACAACATGGGTGTGAGTGAGGGATGAATGATGGAAGAGAGTGTATGGGATTTTTTTAAGCCAGGGTAATTCAAATAATATTTCATTCCAGATAGAACACATTTGTGGGTGAGGGCAGGGTGTTTTCTTCAGTGGGAGAAAGCAGGAAGATGATAAAGGAAGAGCAAAATTCAGGAAATTGTAGGGATTGGGTAGAAGACATTGCAATGGCTTAAAGAGCTGTTAGGAGAAAGTAGCGTCAAGTATAGAATGATGTTGGGAGAAGTTTGGCAATAAATCACTCAATCATACATAGACTGTTGAAATCAGGTAAACTTAGGGATGAAATATTAATAATTTAGTAGTGCCCAACTGGGCAAGGAAAGGGAGGAGGTATCAAAATTCCCTACGGAGATTCATAAAATATACACGTTTGATTTCACACTATCCTCCACAATCAAAATTAAGCCCATTTATTTACTAAAATAAGTCAATGGGGGGAGGGAGAAATAAAGAAAACTAGAAAGAGGAGATGAATGGTAGAGTAATAGGAGTAACAGAAAATAAACTCATTAAATGGAAAATGAAACGAAATGATAGTATGAGCATGAGATGGCAAGTAATTAATGCAGTGCCACCTGCCTGCTTCTGGGACATCCCCACACCACTGGGGAAGGTCCATTTCCAGGTCCGTGGTTCATGTCATCACTTCTCTTACATCTGGAGGGGGAGCCCCAAGGAACAAAGTGACTGGCAGAGGAGACTAAAAACTTACTGCTGCTTCTGATGGCACCTTGAAAATGCCTACTCCCCCTGCATCTGCCATGACTATGGAAAGGATTGATAGCGGTGACAGTGGAACCTCAAGTGAGAGTTCCAGCTCAGAGGCTAGGAGGAGCTGGGACACCCTTTCTTAGCAAGTGCTATTGAATGCAGATAACAGCTGATGGCACTGGGGTTTCCAGTGGTGGGAGCTGAAGTTGCCATCTGAAATCCGCTCCAGTGAAAGCTGTGCTTTATGGCAAACCCCCTCTTGCAAATGCCAACAGCAGTATTTAAGGGCTGAAGTAGAAGACCTTCAAGATCTTAAGTACAAGATCTTCAAGACCCCAGGATTCCAAATTGCTATTTCAGTTTCATTTGACATATTGCTGCTACTGTCTTCAACAGTCCAGAGGCCCTGGGAGTGAGAAACTGCCAGTGTTAGTTTGATGAGACAGTTCTGAGGCTGCTCTCAGGTTGGATTTTTACGTCATGTGCAACAGATCTCCTCGTTCCATCCTCACTGATAGGGAGAAACTAAGAAGTGGCCATGCAAATTTCTCACCTTTCAGACCTCCTCTTAACTGCTACTTCCTCAAAGCAACCTTCCCAACCACCCTGCTATTATTGTCTCTTATAGCACGTTGCACCTGTCCTTCATAGCAGTTATCGCAATTTACATAAATTTTGTCTATTTCCTCAACTAGAAGGTAGACTCAAAGAGAGGAACCATGGTCTATCACTGTGGAATCATCTTCTATCAAAGTCACGGCACAGCAGATGACAAGTAAATAACTGCTACATGAATGAAGAATGACCAGGTCATGGATGGACATATGGAGATACTGAAGTGACCGTGTCAAATGTCCCACTTTGGAGAAAGTCTGTGTTGTTTTATTTTCTAAAATTTTTAATTTTTAGTTATGATGGGCACATAACAATTGTATATATCTGTATGGTACATGTGATGTTTTGATACAGGCATATAATGAATATTAATCAAGTCAGGATAATGGGAGTATCCATCACCTTAGGTATTTAACATTTCTTTGTGTTAGGAACACTCTAATTCCACTATCTTAGTTATTTTAAAGTACACCCTAACTACTTCTTGTTGATTATAGTCTCTTTGCTGTGATATCAAATATTGTTCATTCTACCTATTGTGTTATTTTAGACCATCCCTTCCCGCCCAGTTTGGTTGGCAGAAATGTTACAATGAATCCTGGCATAACATGGTGGTACCTACCTGCTTTTCCTAGGCACTGAGCTAGCAATTCTCATCTTTTTTGACTTGAGAGCCTCTTAAATGTTTCTTTTTCAGTTTAAAACTGAACAAGAGAATAAAATAAATAAGCCAGAAAATTTGCTTTGCTCCCCAGGAAGTATTATATGATATATGAGCATGAGCCAGAGAAAATTATATTTCCACAGGGAGGAAATGAAGTCAATAAATGTTTGCTTATAGAGTATTGACAAATGTGCTTTTAAACCAATTATCAGACAGCTTTGATGTATGAGTGGACAGAATCGCCTTTACTCTCCTTGTGGCTGGTATTGGAAAGGCCTTTTTTCCTTTGAATGGCTGCATGTGTATATATTCCACGCATATCTTAAGGTGGGCTGGCCTACCAGTGTAGCAGCTCGTGAGAGCAGCTTGGATGGTCCCCAGGGTTGAGAAAGAAAGGAAATCACAAATCATCAGTGCTCAAAAAGGCGCATCTGACCTGTTCAGTGGACTGAGAAAGCTGCATTGAATATCTGCCCCTGACAACTTAAGCCTGTGCTGGCAAATGCCCCTGCGCGGTTAGGAAGGCAGGCAGGACTGAAAACAGAAACTGGCTCGACTTTATCACCTGCTTCTTTCTTTAAAGTCCTCTTATACACCACGAATGAAGAAAACATTCTGATGTTCCTTGTTAGTATTTTATAATATCATAAGAGAAACTATTATTAAAACAACATACTATAAAGCATGCTTTAGGTAATGAATATTAAAGAGTTTTTTTGTATTCATATAACTCTTACCTATTATGAACTCCAAATGTCCCACTTTGGAGAAAGTCTGTGTTGTTTTATTTTCTAAAATTTTTAATTTTTAGTTATGATGGGCACATAACAATTGTATATATTTGTATGGTACATGTGATGTTTTGATACAGGAATATAATGAATATTAATCAAGTCAGGATAATATCTCAACACGCTATCATGGAACTGACAATATTTTTATTGAGGATAGTGGGCAGTGAAATCCTCAAATGTTCAAGCAGAATGTGAGCAAAACCATTTCTTTCAAACTCTATCCTTTCCTAGTGTTCTTCATTTCTACATCATTGTCTGAAGTTCAAAACTTGTGATCTGTTTTATTCACAACCTGAGGAAATATTTGAATGCCCATGGGAGCAATAACTGTGAAGTCACAAGTGCGAGGGGGAGTCCCTGGGCTTCAAGGAGTGTGTGCCGCATGACACTGAACTGATAAAAAGGAGAGAGAAGCCTGAGCAAAGATTTGGATGTCTCAGAGGCAAGGTGGGGGATGCATGGGGGACGCGTGCAAGGCGGTGAGGAGGGGAGAGGATTCCAGACGGGGAACAAGTAGCCTTTGCCAAGGCTTTGTGACCAGAGGGAGCACAGTGCATTTAGGAACTTGAAAGGAAGCGCAGTGAGAGCGTGAGGAGTGAGCAGAAGAACGGTGGATGTTGGAGCAGGTTTCAGATTATGCTGGGCCTTGCAGGTAACTGTGAAGGCCTCGTCTTCATCCTGAACACAGTGGGGAGCCAATGGGAGGGAAGACCCCAGATTGGGGGAGGTTGACATGATGATGTGGGCAGTTTCTGCAGCCTGCACTCTACTCCCCTCCCCAGCCCTGACATCCCGTTAATAGTTAGTCTCATTTAGTCTCCGTTTCTTGTATACCTACAGAGTTGCTGAGATAGGCCTACATTTCCCTTTTGTTTCTGCAGATTGCCTGATTCAGAACCTCATTCCCTGTGACCAGGAGCAAAAGCCTCCAATTGACATCCACAACTCCAGCTCCCACATTCCAGCCCATTCTGCACCCTGCTCCTCCCAGCATAACAAGCTTCTATTTTTTTCTAATGTCTAGGAAAACCTTAACCAAGGGTGTGAGTCACTCCATGTGCCAACCGCCTCTGTATCTCACTATACATATGTTATGTTACACTTTGTGTCCTTGAACCTTCACATGCATTATGCCATTACACACACATTAGACCACACATTATGCCATTTAATCTTCGTCACCCCCAGTTAAGATAGGCATTATCATTTTACTGTGCTATGCTTGCGAACCCTGCACCTTAAACTCTGGCCCGACCTCACCAACAGTGTTTCCTGAACATGCCCAGCGGTTTCTTTCCTCTGCACCTCTGCTCACAGTGTTAGCGCTGTTGATGGCACCTGTCGCCTGTGCCCCACTCCCCACCCCCTAATCAGAACATCATTCAGTCTTTAACTAATGTGCTGGCTCCTTTAATGCCAACCCTCACAGATCTCCTAGTATTCTGTGTTCCGCTTAGCATTTGCTAATAAGAGCTGCTATGTAGCCTTATGGTATTTATATGGTAATAAATAGAAAAGCCTTTTTTTTAGTAGTTTATAAGTTCTCAGATAGGAGAATTTGCTCATTCACTTTACAATTTTTTTCATTGTAAATTTACACAGAATAAAAGCTCACTTTTTTTGGTGAACAGTTCTATGAGGTTTGTTTGACGCATGCATAGATCCTTATAACCACCACAGGATACAGAACCGTACAAACACTCCAAAGAATTCTCTGGTGCTGGCCCTTTCTAGACAGACCCTCTCCCAACCCTTAACCCCAGCAATCACTGATCTGTTCTCTGTGTATTTTTGCCTTTTTTAGAATGGCCTATGTGTGGAGTTGTATGGTCTGTAACCGTTTAAGACTGTGTTCTTGTACTCAGCAAAATGCATCTGTGATGCATCCATGTCGTTTATCAGTTGTTTGTTCCCCGTTATTGCTGTGTAGTGTCCTGTTGTACGGATGGACCGTGGTTTGTTCATCCATTCACTCATTCATCTAGTCACTGTGCACAGGTTTTTGTACGAATATAAGCTTTCATTCTGCTTGGGTGAATATCTAGGAGTGGGGTGACTGGGTTGTGTGATAAGTATATATTTAACTTCTTAAGAAGCTGCAAACTGTTTACCAGAATGGCTACAACATTTTTCATTCCCTGATTATTCACTTTGTAATTTTCTTCATGTACGTGTCATAAAAGCTCTCCACAAACATTTTCTAAATCGATTTCTACAAATGGTAAGGCTGAGCTGCAGTCAGGGTCTTGCAGAGGAAACTGCATGTGCCAGCTAAATGTGCCAGGCAGTGACTGCAGACGCTGATATAATAGGAGAGAGAAAAAGATATTTTTTTTCCTGAAAAATAGAATCTATGGTAGACTAGGAAATATGGGTTTACTATTTGCTACCTTATCCTCCTATTCTTGTTTTATGTGATGTGAAACTGACAATACAGCAAAAAGCAAGCATTCATTCGGATGCTACTATATGGAATTCATGGTAAATTTTATCTTATTAATGTAGACTAACATTTAGCACAAATACAGAGGGCACTCTGCTAGGTGTTATGTGGGATATAAAGATGTAGAACACAGGATCTTTTCCTTCAGTGAGTTCGGTTGGCATATCTTAGTGCCATCCATGTTGATAATTATATTAATAGCAACAGCAGTATAAGCTTTACCATCTATTGAGGTCTGTGCTGAGTGCTTGCATGTACCTTAGCTCACTTAATCCTCATAACAACCAGATAAGCTTGGCACTGACAGTGTACTTAGATATAGATGAGGATACTGAGGGGCCCAGAAATTAATTCCCCAGGGTCATGAAGTCTATGAGCAGGAGAACTCAAAACTTGAAGACAATTCTGATGCTATAGTCTGTTCTTTTAATCAGGACATCACCATCACCATGCCTACCCTATGAGAAAGAGCTCAAAAAGGAAATGAACAGATTAAATAGGATTGAAGGGACGTGTCTAAATTTCCATAAAGATCAAAAGCTTTTAAGGACATAGCCACACTCCTTGTTTGTGCAGAATAGATTGAATAAATTCTTGGGCCTCTTATTCAATATAGAATTCATGGTCCCTGTCTGGTAAACTAATTAATGGAAAATTATTAAACATAAATTAAGACCAAAGAAATCAACATTTCTTTCCACTCAGGAAGGTAATTTTCTAAAATTGTGCATCAGTGACCAGACTCATTTTTATATTTTAAAAAAATAATCCCGAGGCCTTTTGTTTTTACCTGATTGCATTAATTAGACAATGAAAGAATCATTACTTAGAAATGTGAAAATAAAAATGTTCACTGGGTTTAAAGTGGGCAAAGGCATTTTGCTGAGTGAAAGAACCAAGTCTTAAAAGCCTACAATGTTTTTAATCTGATTAAGAATTGGATACATTATCAGCATTTCTTTCTAGTAGCCAAGCAAGGGTGGTTTTTTTTCTTTTTAAATGAGAGTGATAGGAATGTGATATTTACTTCCATGACTTTGACATATTTGCAGTCACATTCATGATGGTTGTTGAAGACCCTTCACTACAAGAGGCACATTATTTTTCATTATTGTCAGTATTATCACTAGTTAGACTCTCAGCTTTACCCACCACTTGGTAAATAAGAGTTTACAATATGAGACTCAAATAAGGAAGTTGCTTGGCAATGGTAATTGCTGCAGTATTTGGGTTGACGTATTTATGCTCTGATTACTCAAGAAATGGTTTTTTTGGGGGTGGGGGAGGAATAGCATCAGGTGTGGACACAGCAACAACAACAACAAAACCCCACATAAGACAAAACAAAACAAAACTCTTTTCATTGATAAGCTAACAGATCTAGTAACTGAATCTAGACTCCACCCTTATTAGCCTGTGAGATAAGGAATATCATCCAGTTCCTTCCAGAGGTTAGAAATGGGCATTCTCAGGTTAAATGTAGCAATCATACAGTCTGGAAAATGTTTAATGAGGAATAGGGAATGTTTTAAGTGAAATCAAGGTAACAATAAACAAGTGGGTGATTTCACATAAAGAAACCTGGATTTCTGGCCTCTTAAAAAAATAAGAAACCCTGGGGACAATGAGCCTACATCTCTTCAGGGCAGCCATTCCCCAGACCTCTTTCCATGTGGCATGCGCCTCCCTGTTCCCCACAGTCTCTGCCACTTCTAGTGTATCCTGGATACTGTGGTCTCATGGAAAATGCCTGCAGCAATTTATTTTAATAACGCATGTCTCTGTACCATGTTTCTATTAAAAATGGAAAAAATAAAAATGCCAAGACTATGAGTTTTTTAAAAAAATGGTGAAGAGCCTGTTTCTTTGTGAAAGTGACTACTAGGTCTACCTATCTAATATGCAAAGTGCCTCTGTATTTAAAAGAAACAACATAAAATCATAAAATAATATTACAAAACAATCCATCATAAAGAACTATACAGGTATAAAGAAAAGACGCATGATGAAACAATTGGTGATCTGTAAAAGAAAAATGAAATTTCAAAAGCATTTGTTCTGGCTGTGAGTAAAATAACTTCTTTTGTGAAATTAGGGAAAATAACTTGCTCGGGCAATTGCTTTTTACAGATGGTAGGTTTATTTAATAAAACCTATTGACTACAGCAGAAATCATGTGTTCTGAACAGAAACAAGCTTTTAAAAATAAAATTATAGCAGGGAATACTGTTGCTTGGCATGTTAAGCTATTGCTAAGATTTTATTATTTAATTTACATGGAAAGTCATTTATGGCATCTGCTGAAAGCACAGATCGATTTCTCTCTCTTGCTCTCTCTCTCTGTCTAGTAGTGCCCAATTAACTATTTAACTATATTTTTTCTTGGTGTTGATGCCAATTTTTATTTAACCTAGGAACTTTTGGATGCAGCACCTCTGATCACATAATGTCATAAAATGACTTATTGTGTATATTGAGAGAGGCTGAATACCTTATTTCAGACTGGTCAAAATTAGTAAGAGGTGGTATCCCTGCTGTAGTTGGTGTTAAAGTCAGATTTACTATGAAACTGACATATACAGTGGCAATGATTTGCAAGAATGTAGAATTTAGTTCCTATATTACATTATGAACTAGTTTTTGTTTTTGTCTTTTTTTGGTTAAAAAGTTGTGACTGGACACTATTATGAAATAGCAATTAATTCCAGGAACTCAATATGCTCCTATAGCTTTCATCTAAGTGATATTGCTGGATAAACTGGGAAGCACTATAGAGTTTAGGTGGCTTTGTTATGATGAAGTGCTGAAGAGAGTTTTAACTGTTGAAAGGCTTTACTTATTCATGCATCCACGGTTGCAAAGATTGCATTAAAGATTTGATTAATTGCCAGTATAACTGGTCTAACCATTGAATAGTTATAGGAATGCATTGTTTCCTTTGTCCATTCATCCTGAAATTATATATTTGGAAATAAGATTCAGGAAGAAATAAACTGGTCCATGTTTATATGTTAATATTTATTTCCCAAATGAAACTGAACTACATTCCCCATGACACAGATTTGAAGATTGAGTTTTAAAAAGATTACTCTGATTGATGTTAAGCTGCAAGTAAAATTATTTGACATTGCTCAGCTCAATTTTTCTCTCTTTTAATATTTAAATTGGGAAGAAAGAACTACCAGTGGAGGTCACTGAAGTACAAAATCATAAGTCCTGGAATCTAGAAATGAAAATGCTGGGATACCAGAATTCTATAACTCTCCCAGACATAGCTACCTTAAATATAAGAAGCAGGAATCTAGTTTAGCACTTACGGCTCATTGTAAAAGCAGTGAATTCTCCAAGCTCAGTATTTCTTGGCTGTGATGCAATCTTACCGTGCGTGTAGCACACACCTAGGACCCAGCTGTGTCGCCCCTGTGGTTCTTGGGAGGCAAGGGAAACCAACACGACCGTGCTGACTCAAGCTACTGCTTGTGCTGTGAGTAACAAAGTCCTTTTTCTCTGACCCAGCAGTCTCGTGTCTTTTTCTAACATTCACGAACCAGTAACAGAGTAGTTTATTGGCTTGAAAGTAGGATAACATCTCAGATTTTTCACAATTCTTGACAAGACAGAGGTACCAGCATTGCCAAGAGGTCAAGTAAAGTAAGGATTGAAGGAAAGTCTATTGGTTCTTGATAAATTTGGCAAAGAGCAATTTCTGAGAACTAAAGCTTAGTTGCAGTGGGTTTTGTTGCTGCGGTGGAAACACCAAGTCTAAACTATTTCAAAAATTTGGCTATCAAAGGGTGAAGAGGGTAATCTCTAAAAGAGAAAATGGGTTCAAAGGAGATTTCTATTTTAATTTTTTTGTTATTACACTGTGCCTGGCCCCCTTAGGCTTTCGAGTTTGTGATTTTTGACTTAGGGCTCCTGCTGATGGCTGTGCACTGTGTAACTCCAGCGGTACCATTAATTTCTAGTCATGGAAGAATTGCAGGGTCCTCATAATCATTTTCTGGAGAGAGGCTGTGCATGGATTTGAGAAAGGGCTGCCCTTTGGGTCTGAGACAAGGCTGCCTCAGGGCACTCTCAGGATAAGTCTGTCACTGAGCAAACCAGCCACAGACTGTCGAGATGATTTCCTTCCCAGCACTCAACAGAATTATCATGAGCCAACTGTGCACCAGAAACAGTACTGGCATAGTACATGGGTGCAGTGTGTGCAAAGGCTTTCAGTTGCAATGATTCAGGTGAAGAGAGGCTAAGGGACAGTGGAGTGAAGCTTCAAATGACATCTTTTATTCCAGGAGACCCTTTTGGTTTAGCTTTAAAGGGGATAATTCACAGTGGAGCTCAAATATGCTCTTAGAAGCTAAAAAGCAAGTAAAAACCTATGGAGTTACCAGAAAGGAGAGAGGTACAATTAACTTTTTCTAATAATTACATAATTGAATAAGTGCCAAGAAACTTCCAATGGTTCTTTTCCATTTTTTCTCATGCTTTCCCTTGTATTTTGTCTCCAACAGATTTTCCAACCAAATGTGGTTTATTCTACTGTTAAAATAAGCCTGAGGCCGGGCGCGGTGGCTCACGCCTGTAATCCTAGCACTCTGGGAGGCTGAGGCGGGCGGATAGCTCAAGGTCAGGAGTTTGAAACCAGCCTGACCAAGAGAGAGACCCCGTCTCAACTAAAAGTAGAAACAAATTAGTCAGCCAATTAAAAAAAAATGTATATATAAAAAAATTAGCTGGGCATGGTGGCGCATGCCTGTAGTCCCAGCTACTCGGGAGGCTGAGGCAGAAGGATTGATTGCTTGAGCCCAGGAGTTTGAGGTTGCTGTGAGCTAGGCTGACACCATGGCACTCTAGCCTGGGCAATAGAGCAAGACTCTGTCTCAAAAAAAAAAAAAATGTCTAATGCCAAAGTATAATGGCAAGAAAAGGAGGAGTCATATTCTAAAATAAAAGCATTAGAGAGATATGTGTATTTCTCGGTATAATAA
This sequence comes from Lepilemur ruficaudatus, assembly GCA_963574885.1. Classification (NCBI taxonomy): domain Eukaryota; kingdom Metazoa; phylum Chordata; class Mammalia; order Primates; family Lepilemuridae; genus Lepilemur; species Lepilemur ruficaudatus. Next base: position 67,334 of record CAUYRT010075925.1, read on the forward strand.
ATCTTTTGTTACAGCTTGCTTTATCTACCAATCCATGTCTGAGTCTGACAATTGAATTGCAGCTGCTATTTCATGCCTAACTTTGGCTG
>CAUYRT010075926.1:0-89947 GCA_963574885.1 Lepilemur ruficaudatus
TGACAGAGTAGATTTTTGAATGTAACAAGATAAGTCAACTTGAGTGGTAATATATTTTGGGAAATCAGCTCACTACAAATTGTGACTGTAAACATTGTACTGTAAATGCTTTGTAGTTTTCCCCCAATAAAAAAAAATATATATATATCAAAAAAAAAAAGAATGGAAGATGCAAGGAAAGAAAAGAAAAAGGGCAGAGAAATAAAGATTTTAGAATTTTTAAAACTAGAGAATTTTGACACAATTTAAACTTGTTACAAATTTACCAGTAATTACTTTCCAGATGATAATAGATACTTGTTTCCACTAACCATTCTCAAATTTGCTACTAGGATTGCCAAACTGGGCTTCGGAGTCCCACCTATAACAACATTCAAAATGCAAAATCTTGAAGAATCAATATGTGGTAACTTTGTATGCATAATAGTGCATAATAGTATGTTTACTGAAAATGAGAGATAATAAAGTAGCTTAAGCAGAAAGTGCCTTAGTATTTTCACTATGTTAACCAATTGTGTGGTATGTAGCAGATAATTTGTTAATGCCAAAATTAGTATAGTTTATGATAGCTAGATAGAATATTGACAACACTTTGATACAGTTTAGAAACATGACACACCACTGGGAATCTAAAGCAGGGGCCTCAAACATTTTTTAGTTTATGAACCACCTTGTATAATCTAAAAAAAAATCTCCAGTTCACACATACTACTTTGTTTTGGTATACATTGGTTAAAGAAGAAATTAGTTCCCTCTAACCATTATTCAGTCAATATTTTAAATTAATTCAGATTCTTATCACACTCAACTTCTCCTTATATTTGAAGAAATTCACTATGTGTGCAAGACATGTTATTTATTCAATCTTCAGATAACGCTTATTTATCTTGTGGATTTGTTATATAGATAGTGAGAGACTCTGGTTTTCTAGGGACAAAGGTGGGTGCCCTGCCTTGGTGCCACCCCACCTTGATCCTGCCCTGAGCAATTACCACACCTGGGGGAAGGAGGAACACCCTTCTAACCTGCAAAAGAATGCAAGGAATTCCCCAGCCCTGGCCAGGTGACCCAGGCACAATAGGATCTGGAAAATGACCCAGAGTGACCTAAGGCTAATTATCATGTCTGTAACTGTCCATCTAAGTGGTTCAATGGGACTGTTTGGACCAAGAGGAGGGCCCAATCCAGACAGTGCAAAACAAGACCCCATACAATAACCAGAGCCTCTCGTTAAGATGAGGCATTTTTGTCCTCTGTGGTGAACATATCTTGCTCTTGCTCTATAAACCTGTCTCACTCTTCCTCGATAAATCTCATTTTCATGCTTACCTTACTTTCGGTGTGTCTGTTCATTCTTAGGCCATGAGCACACCAAGAACCTATAACAAGATTGCCTACCCAACAGATTTATAGGGATCGTGCAGTGATTCTGCATTGCCTTAAGGTCTGTGACTCATAGGTTTGAAAAGTATAATCACTTAGTTATCTTTAAAAGTGCAAATTATTACAAATTTTGATTTGGGGTGAAGTGACATTAATGATCTCCTCCTCATTACTCTTCCAAATATTAATTGTATCTTTTAAGCCGTTTAGTAGTAGTGTTAATGTGATCAAAAGTAGTGAATCATTTGTTTTTAAAACCTCATTACACCAGAAATGTTTAGTGTCTGGTATGCACACAAATAAGCTCAGCTTCAATATTTTATTTCGTTGTAGCATCTGCTCAACAAGGATTTTCCCTTTTAAATATATGCTTTATTGAATACCTAAATACGGTCTTTTGAACAGTACGTTTCAAATGTCTGTAGATATGCATTCTAACAAAACTTCCTTTGAAAGATCAGCACGGAGTATTATTCTTTCACTTATAAACAATACATTATTTACATGTAGAATAACAACTAATTACAATTTCTCTATCATCCTAGTTACTTGGCTGTGATTTCTAAGTTTATGAATGCCTAGTAAAAGTTTTCTACATAAGAATCAGATTGATACATTACAACAAAAATAAACTTGTTTTTATTATTCTGTAAAAATGTACAATACAATTATCTTTTGATCATATGATAGTTGTTGAATGTGCATTTTTTTCTTCATATACATTTGTACCTACAGTTATCCCAATGTATGTAAATTGAGGATTTGATTAGAAACCTACTCAAGTGAGTTTAAGTGAAGGGAGTTCTATTGTGGGCATAGATAGATATCGTGGATCTCTGTGGTAGACATCTATTGCTTGGTCTGCTCAGCAACATTTCCACCTCTTCCGCTGGAAATGTCTGACTTCAAACTTACAGTTCCAAAGTCCCTGTTTCCTTACAGTCTGAACACATGTTGGATAATTGGAGGCTTTCTCAAGTTGTTTCAAAAAATATCAACACATTTGCTGGGCTCAGACATTCTACTAAGCACTTCAAACATTTTAGAATAACTTTATCATTTTTCTCCACATGTTACAGGTAAAGAAACTACAAATTAGAGTCATTGTCCCAGTCTTAGTGCAGATAAATGATAGAGCTGTTATCTGAAGTCAGGCAGTCTGATTTCAGTCTGGAAATGTTTAACCATTAATTTCGAACAGTGGGAGGAAACATGCTTGAGAATGTGAGGGGCATTGCACACGGAGAAATACAGATGAGGGCTGAGACGAGAGTTGATGGTGGCATTTGAGTCGGGATTAAGTTGCTTTTGAGTTATGTCTATACCTGCGCCCTACCTAGAGTTTGATTGTTTAAATATTCCTTTAATTCTGACAGCATCTCCCATTCTCCCAATAAGTCTCACCCTTTTTTTTTCCTCCCGTAAACTTACTGGGTTAAGTTGCTGAAAGTCCAAAGAAGGGAAAGATAGTAAAGGTGAGTCCCTAGGGGAGGGGCAGAGGAATTGAGAAGCCAAAATTCAGTGTTTCTCTCTCTGCTTCTCAAGGGTAGAAAGCTCCTTTCCTTTCTGCTTCCCTCTGTCTTCTCGAGGCCTTTTCTTTCTCTCCATTGCTTTTCTCCAACTACTCATTTTATTTTCCCTGGCTAGAGCTTTTCTTTTCTCTTTTCCATGGCTATTTTTTTGTTTATTTTTCTATCCAATGTACGTTTCTTTCCAAATGGATCCAGAAATAACTTACACACATACATGGGTCCTTGTTAAAATATCTGAGCAGCAAATATCTTTAGTTAATGAAGATCTGTTTGGAAGGGAAGGAGTATGGTGGATGAAGGAGGTATGGAGAGAAGTTATGTCTTTAGGAGGAGCGGGGTGAGGGGGTGGGGAGGAAAGGGAGTGTTTTTTAAATCCACTCTGATCTAATCACTCAATGAAGAATTGAGGAAGACCATCCTATAGTATAAATTGGTGGGGTGGGGGGACTCCTTTCAACACTAGCAGTATTGCACACATCACTTATTTAGAACCTATTCTAAATGTCTTGGGTATTAGTGTTTTGAAAATTTGAGTGCCTTTAAGGGAAGTCTAAAGAAAGCTTGCTGAAGCCATGAGAATTGAATTTTAGTCATAGTATCACTATGCCTTATGTTGATTGTTATACAATGATTATATTATCTTCTGGTCTGTCCACCTTATAAAAATGTTGTGAGACATAATATGAATATGCTTATAAAACTGTAAAAGTATAGGTAAACATGGGAAACATGAATCTTATCCTGTGTTTGGTCCAAAATAAGCAATGGATATATTCTATGTGTTTGAGAAACCATTATTTCAGCAGTTTTTTTGAACTTGGCTGACAGCAAAGAAGGACATGCAGGCACTAAAATAAGAGGTTCACCATGACTTCTTGAAGGCATTTTGTTACATGATGGATAGAATAGAGATGATGAGATCCATCCCTGCTACTATGATTCTTCTTTTCAATTTTTATCCATCTTTCTATGAGCAGTTTAGCAACCATGTCCAAAGATTCCATCCAACTGACTCATTTCTTTACATTTCTATAACTTTACCTGAATTGTTCAAATTGACTTTCATAAAAGAATGCATGCTCCTTTTAGACAGGGACCATGGCTTGCTGAGCACCATTCTGAGTACTCAATAAGCACTAAAATGTTACCTCTGAATCATTTTTAAATCATTCAATTTATGACTTTTTTGAACCAAAAAGTCCTGCATTCTATCTGGTCTTATATAAAGTACTATTATGCCATTTTGCTTCCCACTTCTGATATACTCAGTAGATATAATTTAATTGCAAACAGTACACATATACTCTTGACTTTTAATACCTAAAACTGCAAATGACTCACTGAAAGTTACACAATGTGCCTCTTTCTGTTTTTTATCACCATGCTGAAAGTTAAAAGGATAAGAAAAGTTCCATAATGGGTATAAAATAGCATGATCAGAGCTTGATGCATCAGCAGACAATAAATATTCAACTGAATTAGCGGGGAGAGAAATGAGGTATTCGGAATTAGGTTAACAAAGATGAATGAGCAGGGGCAATCAGAGGACTAGTAATTTTACCTGAGTTAGATGGAAGACCCGGTGAAAAATTTACCTGGAAGGAAAGCATTTGCAGTGGGAGTATTTTATACTACTTGTACTTATTGGTTCATTCATTCATTATATATTTATTTGGTGCCTACTGTGTGTCAACTACTAGAGTAGTCTCTGGAGATAAAAATCTAGCTTTTTTTGCCTCTGTATAAACAATATGACAAGGATTATAATGGAACAATGAGAGGAATTTAATAAAGATGCTATAGTGATATGTGTGTGTGTTATATGTGTGGAATGTTTGTGAGATTTTTTTTTTCCTCTGCCTGAAGAAAAGATTTTATCCTAGTAGACAGTATTTGTAAACCTTTTCTCTAGAATTTCTTTCTTTCCAAATACTTAGCTTTTCCCTTGCTTATATTTTTCACATAAGAAATGGGTAAGTATTTTCCAATAATAATTACTATAATTGTAAGATCCCTTAAGTTTTCAAGTCAGAGCGCTACAAGTTAGGAACAGGAAAATCAATAGTCAGTGTGATGTCTCTGAAAGTTTCATTTTACAAAAGAAAAATATGAACAGCTGCAAAAACCAGTGATGTTTTGATTTTATGGCTAATGTGACCACAAAAATTCAAAGCACAAGGTAGCAGTATTTTATATAAATATTAAGAAGGAAATCATTTCCAAGGAAACTTTCCTTCTCCATATAACCTCCTTATAATATTTTATAATTTGACAGTATGTTATATTTTCCCCATTATTTAAATGTTGATAAAATTGATCAAATCCAGTATAAATCGGCAAAATCATTCTAAGGTATTATTAGACATTCAAAATGATACATAAATGCTTTTTAAAACAATGTACAGAATAGACTTATGCCCAAGCATAAATAACCACTCCTACAGATTAGTACAAGTACAAAAGCCAGATCAAAACTAACAGGGAACAAGCAATGCAGGTTTAGATATAGATGACTAAAAAATCAATTCATGAATTTTTTAAAGAACTAAAGAAATTGGCAAAAATATCCAATGTAAACATAAATATCTTTAAGCAGATGCAGTTTCAACTTTAAATTTATTTTCCCAAATTCATGATATGTTAGCATGTTATGAAGCATCATACATAAGTTTACTCTAGCCAAAATAAATTTACTTTAAATAGGCAAAGACATCTCAGCCAACATATTTTGGTTAGCTAACATAATTTTTAAAGCTGTTATATTTTTAAATTGTTAGACATATATAACCATATAAACACCAGAGCTATAAAAACAAATTCAAAAAATATTAAAATGTCACAATGCTGACATGAATATTTATGCTGACTTTATTTTATTGGATATAACTAGGAAAACGGTAAGGAAGGAGGAAAAGAATACAGGAGTGCACAAAATAAAAGTTATAACTGCTATTAATGCCAACATTCAACAATAAATTTACTTTTCAGAGCACAAGGTAGAAGAAGAGAATTTTGAAAGCCTGAACAGACCTGAATTCAGGGTATACGAAAAGGAAAATGACATTAAGATATAAATGTCAAAACTCCATTAATAGATGATGCTTGTTTAAAGCCTGGTACAAGTTCAAAAAATACGTACTGATGTGACTTCTTACCTAAATTTTTTTTTTTTTTTTTTTTTGAGACAGAGTCTCACTCTGTTGCTTGCATTAGAGTGCCATGGCGTCAGCCTAGCTCACAGCAACCTCAAACTCCTGGGCTCAAGTGATCCTCCTGCCTCAGCCACCCTAGTAGCTGGGACTACAGGCATGTGCCACCATGACCACCTAATTTTTTCTATATATTTTTAGTTTAGCTAATTTCTTTCTATTTTTTTTAGCAGAAACGGGGTCTTGCTCTTGCTCAGGTTGGTCTCGAACTCCCTAGCTCAAACGATCTGCCTGCCTCGGCCTCCCAGAGTGCTAGGATTACAGGCATGAGCCACCCCGCCCAGCCATTAACTACATGTTAAATAACCATCAGCTTACTTTGATATTATATTGAATAGTGAGGACTCTGATTGACAAGGATGAGTGTGCACACTTTGAATTGTGCTCTCTATTACAATTCTTCTTGATAAATTTCAATTCTTTCAAGTCTGTGGGGCTTTTAATAAATGGTAGCTCCTTTGCCCTATGTGCTCGAGGGTTATCTTCATAGTGACTAGAGGCACATATATCCTACTTTGTTAATATCACACTCTTCTCCTAACAATAGGTATTTGTAAAGGTAACTAAAATATTTATTGAATTCTATAGAGGCTATGACTACTAATGTGAAGTGGTCATATCACTCCCTTTTATGGAGCTGGTTCAATACATAATAAAAAATGAATATGTAATAAAAAATATAATAGATGAATGAATCTTACCTCACCCTGATAATGAAATTATCCATTTTTTCTTTTATATCAAATGTGCTGCTTTTCATATTCTTTTTTTCTCTTTTTCCACTTTGACTATTAAAAAAATTAATATTTTTTTTCTTTTAAAAGGATTTCCACGTGGGCGTGTGTGTTTGTGACATAAAAGGCTAGAAGGCTCTAAATTACCCATGCCCCTTATTGATAGGGAAAGTCCACTTTGCACATTTACCTGGTCATGGAAGAAAAGTTTAAGTAAAAGTAAACAAAACAAAACCCCAAACACAAGCAAGGGCTTGTGAATTTGTGAAAGACCTGGTTACAGGTAAAAGGAAGGTCTAATACATGGGAATGGAATCCTTTTTGTCAACATTTCAAGTCTGTCTAGCACCCCTTGTAATCAGGTTTTCTGTTGCAACAAAATATGTTCCAAGTTTTAAATTACTGACTTAAAAACGAATTTAAGTACCTAAATTATTCATTTAAAGATTAACATGGGAGTATAAGCATTAGTAAACTGAAGGCTAACTAATAAAAGGCACATAAAAGTAAATGAAATATATTATTGATAGATTAATCAAAACCCAACTTTGGAGGGAGACTAAAATAGAAATAAAACGACTAAAATTTGTATTATTTGGGACAAGTTTTCTGAAGCTAGGTTTAATTTTGATAAACTGTGCCTGCGTGTTCTACCATATGGAGAAAAAACCCCGAGAGCATTGAACATCTAGCATCACCTCTGAAGTCAAAACTGCCCTTTCATCCAATTCAACAGCTCTGCAATCTGCAAAGTCTACAGACTTCATTCAACTATGCCACGTTTAGCTCATGGACATGGATATGGGCTGCAGAGGAAAGTTCAAAAGAAAGGCAGAGGTGAAAGAGACATCATTACTTCATCAAGTAACGAATGAGAGAAGCCAGTAGTATTCTTTAAAGGAGGATAAAAAAATTTAGGGAATCAAGGAACAGGTGCTCAGTAAGTGTAGTCAGGTTCTGCAGGCTTTGCATAAGCTTTGGCCAGAAGCAACTCTTCCAGCTCTTGCAAGTGGGACTGTAGATTGCACAGTTCACTCTGGTTTCTCATGTACAGTCAAATCTCCAAGTATCATTTCTGTCCAAGGGCAGTCTGTGCTGGCACACAAAAGAATAAGAGGGAGGGGTAAAGAGAAGAGGTTGGCTAGTGTTAAAGGGAAAGCTTTTCCACAGGGTTCTATGGTTGCTATAGTAACAGCTTCTTTTGTTTGTACATATTCAGAACAGCTGCTTCCTTTTGGTTTCTGGTGGCAGGGATATTATGGAGGTAACTGAGAGAGAAAGAAGCACCACTCTGACCATGAAAAATAGTTTCCATAGTCAGATTTTTCTTGTTTAACTGCATTTAACTTTATACTAGTGTTAAATCTGGCTTTTGAATGTTGGTGGGTAACAAGAGCTTTTAAATGGTGGTGAATTCCAACACGAAAAGACCTGGGTGTGTTGTGATCTGCATGCTATCTTGTGAGAACTTCAACAGCAGACCTCCACTCTCTTATGCCCTTAAGACTTGAAACACTCCATTTCATTTCTACCTGGTATGAATGCAAACTGTACTGCAAGCTCCCTAGAAGGTATTTTTCACAACAGGAAAAATACCCTTCTAAATGCCCACAAATCTCTATATACCTTTCCAAGTAATAATTAATTCCTCTAATTAGAGCTTTTTCTGGCTGCAACCATTTACCAAGTTGAATTGCACCATACAAACAAGTTTAATGAATATTCATCAGTTAATAATATTCACTGAGTTAACAGTCCTGTTGCCCACATACTGCTATTGCAACCAGCATATTACAGCCTTCCATAGACCTTCCTAAAGAAAAGCCATCTCCAAGGAAAAGGCAGAGAAAAATATAATTTTATTTTAAGGAACAGATTATATTTCATATCAATTATATTTCCTACCAATTATATTTCATACACTGCAGTTTATGCATGTGTGTTTGTATATATATAGTGTATATATAATATGTCCAAATATAATATGCATATATGTACTTTATGTAATAAAATACATGTATAAATGTTTATGCATATATATGCATCTCTATTAATATAAGTAACATGGAATAAAATAGAAACTTAAGGGGTTAAAAATATTTAAGCAAAGCATTAAAAATGGCATCTGAAGGCTAAATAGTCAAATTTTATAAATATACAAACTGAGGATGCAAATAAGCAAAGCAGAAGGCACAGCTTTTTTTATAAACAAATTAATATTAAACACAGGTTTGTTATTGTGTTTTTAACCCTTTGGGATATAGAAAAAGTGCAATATGAAAGTGAAGGGATGCTCTCGTTTTTAAATTAAAATTTATTCATTATTTTTCAACCAGGGGTTTTCAATCTTTGACTTTTTAATAATCCCAGAAACAATCTGTTGGTTTAATTTGGCAACTGCAGCTATTCACAGGTGCTACATCTTAAGACTCAGTTCATGGCAATTTGGTTACATATATAAAATAGCATTTGCCTGAGAATTCTCACAACAATCCACTTATATTATCCCTTTACTTCCTAAAATCTGAATGAAAAAAATTTGATTGATTCAAAAACAGTAGAAATGTTTAGATTATTTAATTAAAATATAGAGTTCCTGAACATTACTTTTGAATTTCATATGCATTCATATTTAGTCTATTTATTTAAATGATGATGTCAAGTCCAAAAGTTTTGTACTAACATCAGTTAATTATAAATTACAAAAGGTGAGATTTAGAGTCCAAGTGTTTTAATTTTTCTGCTTTCTGACTGCATGTTTTGGGGCAAATGTCTAACCACTGTGAGCATCGCTTACACAGACTATAAGACAATGATACCAACATCTTTTGGACATAGTTTTGACGAGATCAATTAAGACAAGAAATATAAATTCATGCTGAAACTGCAAATATCATATGATTCTGTTACAATAATATATATAAATTATGGAAAAGTAATCACTTTTATTTTTTGCCTAATGAATCTTATTTTCACCTCTCTTCTCCTCTTATGTTCTTGTGTATTATCAATATGGTTATGCCATTTATATCCCTAAATATAGTCTTGCATTTTTTTCCAAGCTCCAAACCTAAATTTTCCAATATTTGCAACTGAAGACCTATTACTTATCTCAAATGCATTGAACCCAAATCTGAACAATTTATCACATCTTTCAAACAAATTTCTCCTCAATGTCATTTGTGATAAAGGCATTACCTGTCTTCCAGTTACTCAGGTCCACAAATCTCAGAGTTACCTTGTCCTCATATCCAGGTGACTGTTAAGCTTTACATCTTTTCAACTTGAAACAGTCTCATAGATATGAATTCTCATTTCCATTCCCATTCGACTCTGGTGGAAATTATGAATTCTTACTCAGACTATTGCAAAGTCTCCCAGTCTCCAATTTCCCCAACATTCTGCAGACCAATTCTTTTTCCTATAGCACATTACTGGTTTCCTCAAATATTTGATGGTTTCTTTCTTCCAACTGAACTGGTAAAACTTCTTAGCCTGACCCTCAGGGCATTTTATGATCAAAATCCAATCTACATGTTATTGTTATTTTCATTGCTCCTATAAAATGAAATTTCTTATGATTCCCTAACATTATTCATGTATATACAAGTGAGTCAATGCTTACTGTTTCCCTTCCCAGTGTTGCTTTCCTCAATCCTGACTTCAAGAAATCAAATGCCACTTCTTTTATGAAGTTTTCCTCATTTCCCTCCCCCTCTGTATTGAGGTAGATCTTGTTCATCTTTCCTCTGGAATTTACATGGCTTTGCATCATTGTTATTTTTATATATTTCCGATTGCTTTTATTAGATTTTTGAGTATATTATTTATTGAACTTAGTATTTACGATGGCAACTAATATAATAAACTTTAATATGTAAAGCATTTTAAACGAATAGAATTTCTACAAATTTAAACAATTGATAGGTGATTGCTTATAATTTCTGATATACCAATACAGTCAGTCTCAGAGTGAAACTCGATTTTTTTCTAACATTTCATCTGATCTCATACTTTTGCATCTTCAGAATACCTCTATTTGAATATTTTATGAATAGCTTTAAATTATTGGTATAATGCTATATAGTTCACATAGAAAATTTTTGCTGGATATAACTACTCAGTAGTCTTTGCTCTTTAAAGGAAATGTGCAGGGAAAAAACATCACTCCTTTTCTTCCTGAAAGCAGCAGATGCCTGAGACTGGGGTATTTTATTTGAGGGCTATTGAAGTCACCAGCTTAACAGGTAAGCCTACAGGCTGAGGTAGAAAAGCATAAAGATAAGAAGAACATGGGACCATCATGTCATACTTGAGCTGTTGCATTACCACCACTGGATCTGTTCTACCTCCAAATATTTGTTATATAAGATGATGAATCCCTTGTTGTATAAGCCTCTTGTAATCAGGCTTTCTGTTACTCTAGGCCAAAAACATCATAAAGAATGGTACAGGCATTCAGAGAAATGAGTTGATGACAGACAGTGAGCTCCCAGGGACAGAGAGAGGGAGTTAAAGTGAGTAGAGTAATGAGGACTTTCCAATATTTTATGATGTAGACTATATTCTTTTGATTAGTCATTAAGGAATTTCCCTGTAGCCTTTAAATATATCCCTATTTTATTTGAATTAGTAAATGGATTTCAGATTCTTTTATCCAAACAATTAGTAAAGAGGACAACATATATTATCACATTCAAACGCCACAGCAATAACTCTGTAAATTAAGTATTAATATTTTCTTCTTTTTAGAAATGAGAAAACTGAGGGTTGCAAAGTTCTTAGCCAGTAACCTGAGGGAAGTCTGAACTTAAACTCAGATTTTCTGCCTAAAATGCTGTTCTTTTACAACACACTATGTCCTTCCCCTTGTATTCACTTCCTTGCCTTGTTATAGTCTTTTGTTTCCAACTTATCCATTAACATCAATTATCGCACCTCTTTGGCTTCATAAAAATAAAATATTTTTCTAACCCTTTATCCTTTTATGCCCCAACTCATTGAGTATTGTGTATTTTCTCCTTTTCAAGTGTTTATTATGTCTTCCATTTTCTCTCCCTTTCCACTGGACACAAGTGTTAAAGTCAAGTGACTACCAGAGCAGCCAGCTCAGATTAAGTTAGAAACACATTGATTGATTTTAAACTGAAGATACTGAAAGCCCCATTTGATCACATGGAATCAATAGTGGAGGTCAATTAGGACTATAAATAAACTAAATATAACTTTAGCTTTTGTATCTCAGCCACTTTGCCTCCTATGTCTCCTCCACTTCAACTAATTCATTGCATTAAACATTCATTTAGTGTGTACCAATGTGAGTAATATATCATCCCTGTCTTTGAGCAGCTTATACAGTAGAGGAAAGAGACAGATATAACTCAGAGAAGAAAAGTAAAAAGCACCAGTTTTTACTTTTCCTGTAAACAGGAAACGTTGATCCCTACACATGGCTAACTTAATTCCTCTCCCTGAAGTTTTTCACCTGTCTTTTCTTATATAACCAACTGTTATGAAACTTCACTTCAATTAGATTATTTCACTCCAATCATTACAGTGACCTTTTATATACATATTACACAATCGAACTTGTTTAATTTTTGTGTCATATCAGAATCCTTCCTAGAGCAAAGCATGGCTGTATTTCCCTAAACTAGATGATAATTTGCAACAGTCAAATGATAGACATACTCTGTTCTCCAATATCAAAGGAAGAGAGTCCTTGAAAGGAGAAAATAGATTTTGCTATACATAAAAAGGTGTCTAAAATCAATATTTTTCATTTCCTAAACTAGGAATTTCTGAGATTTAAATACTCAGAAATTTATGAAGTTAATTTCTAAACATGTGGCTATCCAATTTTCTGAGCACCATTTATTGAATAGGGATTATTTTCCCCAGTGTATATTTTTGTCTGCTTTGGCAAAGATCAGATGACAATATGAGGATGGTTTTATATCTGGGTTCTTAGTCCTGTTCCATTGGTCTGTTCTTGTGCCAGTATAATGCCGTCTTGGTTACTATAGCCTTGTAGTATAGCCTGAAGTCTGGAAGATTTATACCTCCCATTTGTTCTCTTTGCTTAAGATTGCTTTGACTATATCGGGTTTTCTCTGGTTCCACACGAAGTGTAGAATTATTTTTTCTAGATCTGTGAAAAATGATGTTGGCATTTTAATAGGGATTGCATTGAATCTGTAGATCACTTTAGGTAGTATAGACACTTTAACAATATTGATTCTGCTGATCCATGAGCATGGTAGGGTTTTCCATCTGTTTACATCCTCTGCAATTTCTTATCTCAGTGTTTCATAGTTCTCCCTGTATAGGTCTCTCACCTCCTTTGTTAAATTTATTCCTAAATATTTAATTTTCTTTGATGCTATTGTGAAAGGTGTTATATCTTTGATTTGATTCTCTGCTTGACTGTTATTGGCATATTTGAAAGCTACTGATTTGTGTGCATTGATTTTGTATCCTGAGACTTTGCTGAATTCATTTATCTATTCCAGGAGAATTAATACCTCTTGTATTATCCTGGATGGAGCTGGAGCCCATTGTTTGAAGTGAAATATCACAAGAATGGAAAAACAAGCACCATGTGTACTTACCACTAAATTGGTAGTAACTGACCAACATTTAACATGCACATATGGAAGTAACACTCATCAGATGTTTGGCAGGTGGGGGGGTGGGTTGGAGAGGATGGGGAAATTCACACCTAATGGGTGCAGTGTGCACTGTCTGGGGGATGGGCATGCTTGTATCCCTGACTCGGGAAGTACAAAGGCAATATATGTAACCAAAGTGTTTGTACCCCCATAATATTCTGAAATTTAAAAATAAATAAAGTTTTAAAATAGAAAGCATTTGAAAATGAAGAGCTCACAAATAACTGCCCATATCAACCCAGTTTCCAACTGTATTCATAATAAAGATACCTACAAAGTTAAAAAAAAACAATTCTAAACATGGAACTAAAAGAACAAAAAATGATAAAAATCCATAGATGTTTTCTTGGAATTTTATTAATTCAATATGCATTTATTAAGAATAGGCATTGTGGATGTAAAGACAGCGAGTACTTAGGCTTCTAGAAATGTATAAACTTGGTGAACAATAATTCCTCTTATATTAAAAGAAGATTTCTAAATAAACTTCGGGTGGACACTGTTGGTACTGTTTTCTTTGGACCTTGTTGGAAGTAACTGACAAAGGCAACTTTTATCTGCCTGACATTTTCAATGATCAAAATACTAACATATATAATAACATATATAATAAAGATTACAGACTAAATATAGTTCAATCAACATCAAACTAAAAGCCCTTTGGATATTGTAATCACAAAAAAGTATAGTTTAAATAATTCCAATATATCTTTATATGGAGCAGTAATGTTTTAAGGAACTTAAAGTTGAAGCAAAGACATTGGTAAATGACAATGAAGGAAGAGGAAATAAGAATCATGTTATCTTATGAATCACAAACAAAATGAAACAAGAAACACATTAAGAAACAAAACCAAATAAAAACCTACTAAAGTAAAAAAACAAAGCATAGAAATCAACTTTTTTATACTTATGAAATAACCTTTCAGTTTGTAGCTAGAATTAAACTTTAATTTACCATAACCAGTGTTATCACAAAACAATACTTAGGATAAACCAATTCTGAGGACTATCAGTACTTGCTTAATGTTTACAACCTTATAATTATCAATTCTGTTTTTAACAGTAATAAAAAGATATAATAAACAGTGATTGTATTTCTTTTAAAAATACAAACATGAAAATATTTTTATAACTGCTTTCACAAACTGATAATTTATTATCAGCATTCAAACTTTAATATTTTAAGCTCTTTTTTCTCATTATAAAATCTTCTTTTTTAAAAAAGTAATTTGAAGTGCTATTTTAATGGAACTATATAGCTCCTATGTCATCATTTACGGATTTCCTTTTTTTGAGAATAAGTTCAAGGAATGCACTGCAAAATATAAATCTAAGAAAAATCAGATAAATAAGAGAAATTCTCTACACTTATTTCAATTTCTTCCTTTTAAATCATTATTTAAAATTGTTTCTTATTTTATATTCCTTTTCCTTTTAAATTTGTATCTTTTAAATATGTATTATGTAAACTTGTCTTCTCTTTTTATTCTTTTTTATCTCATTGATTTTACCACTTGCTTTTATAATGATCAGCAAAACAGATAAGAAGTGGAGAGATCTTATATCCTCCATAGGGAAGGGACAGAGAGAAGGAATTGGATAGAACCATTAATCTCAGAGCTGCTTACCCAGAGAATTTCATTCTGGGAGAGGGATTATCAGAATGGCTGTATTTGCTACTCTTTTGCATTCTTATCCTATATGTAGGGTGGGTAACCTAAGGTTTCTTTTAATGTAGAGCCATAAGATTTGGGGCCAACTGTACCAAAAGCAAGCTTGTTCCCAACATGAGTTGGCATGCACGTGGTGAGAAGTAGGGCAGTAAGGAAACTCCTTTAACTATAAACCCAGTGGAAGAATATTGCCCTCAAAACTAACTTTTTGTCATAGAAAATTCTGAATGCCAAAATATATAAAAGAGAAAATGTATAAATAAAAAAGTAAAAAGTAATGTATAATTCTACCATCCTGAAATAATGACTACCAATATTTTGGTGTATTCCTTTCGACTCTCCTCTTGTTTATGAATGTGTATGTGTCTATACTTGTCTATATCTTTGAATAATCTTATAGGCACTGCTTCAAGGGCATTTAACAATGATATTAATTTTCTGTAAACATTTTAATAGTAGTATAATATTTTATATGTTCAATATATAATTTAACCTTTCCTCATTGTCAATCATTTAAATGATGACAAGACTTTAATTAGTATAAATACAACAGTGATGAGCAGCATTGTACATAAATCTACACCAGCTTTTGAAATAATTTTCTGAGAATATAATTTTTGAAAGAAGACTGAATGAACGTTTTGAAGTCCTTAATATATATTACCATATCGTTTGCTAGAAATACACTACTCTCCTACTTTATATCTCCTTCATATCAGGGAGTATTATCATTTTTTAACAGATTTACTGGTTTATTAAAAAATATCTGACTGTGTTAGTCTTTTTTATTAATAGGGAGTCTAATATTAAGTTGAACTATGTTATATTTTTCAATTCATTTCATTGTCTTTGTATTTCACATACTATGGTTGAATTGGGAAATTATATTGCCACTGAGACTTAGCTGCACAAAAGGCTTTTATCTTATTGTCTACCATGCTTCCTTTTGTTTTCCTTTAGGAGGAATTGATAGCTTGAGGTTTGGGACTTTAGAATAAAAATTAGTATAAAGGGCTCCTATAAAAAAGTAGTCATCACATTTAAGAGTCAAATGGATAGGGATAAAATTGATAGTCAAAGTAAAAGATAGGTAAGACAAAAGAAAAAAAGGAAAGAATGTAGAGATGTATAATCAGAGAGAGGAAAGGAAAAGGAAAAGGAAAATAGATTTATAGGACCAAGGTGATATGCTCTTTAGGCATCCATTTGCATTGTGTGCCAGGGAACTCTGATTCCTTAGTGTCCATCAAGTTGCTGCTATAAAACTCAATTCTCTAAAATTTTTTTAATAACTACTGCAAAGTGCTAAAATACCAGCAGTGGTATAAGTGATTACAGACTTGCTTTATATTGTCTGAAATAAAGTACATGATGAGAGAGGATTTAGCATGGGGGGCAGGAATGTGGATGCTAGAGTCCTAGTGTCTCCTGGGACACATCTTGGCTCTGCTCATTACTAGCTCTGTAAACTTGGACAAATTATTTATCCTCTCTGTGCCTGATTGTCTTATAAGACTTTTATGAGGATTACATAATGAAACACATGGAATGCATATCAAACAATTTTTAGCTTGTGATAAACACTTAACACATATTGATGTTCAATTATTAGTAAAGCTAGTAAAGCTGTTAAACTATAATGAAACTATGAATTTAATGTTATCTCATTTATTCAGCAGATATTTCTTGAGCACATACTACATTCCAGATCCTGTGCAAGGTGCTGGGAATACAACTGATCCACTCCTAGGAACCTGTTCTACTTATAGGCCCTGGAGGGGAGGCTTCATATAGGTATCTCAGGCACACAAACTCATGTACTCCTCTGCAAGTCCAGAGAGGCCAATCCATTGGCTAACACAAATGATCTGGACCAAATCAGTTTCTCTCTGGGAAGTGTAATTAAAATAGTGCAGGACCGAGCCGGTTATCCCTGGGTGTTGAGCTGAAATGATATATTGATTCAAAGACTGTATTTGGGGCCAAGTGCAAGACAGAAAATGTTGGTGGAGACAGAGAGAAAGAGGAAGGAGGGGCAGAGGAGAGAGAAGAGGAAGACAAGTGAAAGGAAAGAAA
Organism: Lepilemur ruficaudatus; assembly: GCA_963574885.1. Lineage (NCBI taxonomy): Eukaryota > Metazoa > Chordata > Mammalia > Primates > Lepilemuridae > Lepilemur > Lepilemur ruficaudatus. The sequence goes on from CAUYRT010075926.1 coordinate 17,282, forward strand.
AAGAAGGAGCAAGAAAAAAAGAGAAAGAGAAAGAGGGATGGATTGGGAAAGAGAAGAAAGTATAGAACTTGAGAACATATGGCCTCTGAAATATAGAGTAGCGCAGTCCAGGGCTTTGCACTTCCTAATTTCCCTTTCATTGGGATCTGACTGTACTTCATTTCATAATCTTGGATGGCAATGGGATTTACTCTCATACCTTTATGAGAGTAAATATATCTGCTATCCTCCCACTTCCATTTTAACCTGATATACTAAGGTGTATTTCTATTTCTCATTCCCTGAAGAGCTTTAACCAAAGCAATGCAGAGCAGATGAACATGAAGTAACTTCCTGGCTTGGGAAGAGATTAGTCATGGGACCAGCTAGTCTACAAAAAGTTTCACATAAACTCTCTAATGACTATTATTCACTCTTCTCTCTTTCCCTGTTCTCAATCCTCTCTTGCTGGAGTTATTACTGGGATTTAAGTGCCCACTCACCATCTCAGACCACTACATACAGGCTGAGTGACTTATTATCAAGAGAAACTCCCAGAGGAGTGTACCAAAACTCCTAAAAGCGTTTCCTGGAATCTTTAGGATCATTCCGTTGTTTACTTAACAAGTATCACCAATATAGTATAGTCATCCCCTGGATCTGTAGGGGATTGGTTTCAGGACTCCTACACATACCAAAATCCACAGAAGCTCAAGTCTCTTATAAAAAATGGTATAGTATTTGTATGTAACCTACACATATCCTCCTGTATACTTTAAATCTGCAGCCTACAATCCCCGAGACGTGGACTGGGCCACAGAGCTCCACCACCCCATTATCAGTGGAATAGTTTTCTTCCATGAAACTTAGGAAACAGGGTGGAGCACACAGCAGGAGGTGAGCTAGTGAAGCTTCATCAGTATTTACAGCACTTCCCATCACTCCCATCACTGCCTGAGCTCTCCACATTCCACCCCCATCCCCCTTCCTTGGAAAAATTGTCTTCCATGAAACTGGTCCCTGGTGTCAAAAAGGTTTGTGACCACTGCTTCAAATCATCTTTAGATTACTTACAATACTTAATATAATGCATAACTGTATTGTTTAGGGAATGACAAGAAAAAATGGTGTGTACATGTTCAGTACAGACACAACCATCCTGTTTTTTTGATATTTTCTATTTGTGATTGGTTAAATCCATGGATGCAGAAAACACGGATACAGAGCACCAACTGTACTCTACTAGTGGCAGTAAAAATGTGAGAGAAAATATTGAAGTTGAGATTAATACATGTAGAGCATATCTCATATATGCTAAGCCCTATGCTAAGCACTTTACATAAATTAACTGTGTTACAGTATCTCATTTTATTCTCGTAACAACTTTGTGAGGTTTGTATCATCCTCATTTTACAAAGAAAAAAATGGATAGGCAGAAAAGCGATGCAACTTACCAACGGCCTGATAGCCAGTAACAGAGCCTAGACTTCAACAGGAGTTAAAATACATGTCTGCTCAAATTTATGACAGGATGCCATAGGAAAGAGAGTACTAGGTGCTTTATAGACTAATGATACGAATTAAGTTAACAGTGATTGCATTATCATATTGAATGTAATATTAAGTTGAAGCAGATTTTACATTATTTCTAAGACTAGCTATCATTATTTGTTTTAAAAAAATTAACTGGCCTATATAGTGACCCTTTTGGGCATATTATGTAAATGAAGTATTAAATATAAACCTGATGTGTCTACTAAAAAAGATGTTAAATTAACAAAGAATTCAGCAGTAAGCTTAAACCCACTGCCAGTTGCTTAAAAAGATAAACCAAAATGTACTAACGACAGCAATGTACATGTACTGCAGGACTATGAATGCTCAGTGAACCACCAGAATACCCATCATGGTGAAATTCTGTTACAAGCTAAATCACGTTTGCATGGGGAATAAAAGATTAGCAATAAAATAAATACCAATGCTGGTTGTGTGGTAAAACATAAGAATTCAGGACAACTGAAAGAACCTGAAGTGTAAGGGGATATATGTCAAAGTAGAAACCGTAAAAGAAGGCTAAAAAATAAGATTTTGAGGACAACTTGGTATCAAAATGGATTGGGATAAACACATTCCTTGCTTCAGAATAGCCTGGGGGCATTTAGCCTACTACACTTCTACACACATATGTTCAACTGTAAGAACGATTTTTAAGAATAAACTGATGTTATGGAAAACATTCACTCTCTACTTTCAAGATTTCCATGTGGACTTTTGCTAGACTAGCACTCTTAGCCTTTCATTCCTCTTAAGTGGAAAGCTTGAGGTTCAATTTAGTGAGAAGTATTATAAGGCCCACTTACTTGAATCTAAGCCAAACAGGCTAAGCCCAGATTTTATTAATATTAAAATTGACCCAGCTATCCGACCACTGCATCTAATTCTTAATACCCAAATCAGGTAGAAAAGAAAACGTATTTTTTTTGACCTCCTAAAACTTCAACAGCTAAGATTAACTACATGGGTTGGGTGTGTGTGTGTGTGTGTATGTGTGTGCGTAAAATCTAAAAAGTCTTTGAACTGTACATTATTGCTATTCATGTATGCATAAGACCTCTTTATTGACATCTACATTAAAAAAGTTGTTTTGTTTTATTTAATTTTGATTTTGGCATTTTATTCATGAGCAATGTGCAAACATCACGTAGACTCATCAGCAAGGATTAGAATAGCAGAGAGAGGAAAAAATTGTCTAAAGGAATTCTTCAGTGACTAGGTGGGTAGCTTTGCCAACCTAATTATGCCCGAGGATGGCTCTGGAAAGACAAATGGTGAAGTTGAAGTATTTATTAAGAACAAAAATAAATGTGAAGTTGGAATATTAATTTTTCAGAAGAGAATAATCTGATCACATCCTATAGTTCCATTAAAATTATGCTAACTACAACAAATAATTCTGTAATGCTAATGAATCATTTTAATTTATTCTTCAATGCCAAGGAAATTGATGTTATGCTAGAAAGTTTCCTACTTGGGCATGTACATGACAAATTGTCTGTCTATTAAGGAAGTATAAAAAAAGATTATTGAATAATAAGAAATAGGATAAAGTGAAGTTAAAGGTTCACTTTTGATGCAAATGAAAATTGAATATACTTGTAACGTAATACTTGTAATGATGGCCTAATTTCTATAGCATTTTGAACTATAACAATTTAATGGACAATAACAATAGCTTATAATTATTACAATTATCTAATATGTCCCAAGCACAATGCTAAATACATGGCATCTGATTTTGACCTTATCAAAATCTTCAAGGGCAAATATCATTATCCTATTTTACAGATAAGAAAACAGAGGCTGGAAAACGTTTTCATTTTCTCAATAGCACTCGTGTACAAATGGGGGAGTGGGCACTCAAACTGGGTCTCTTGGATCGGAAGTCAACATTCTTTCCACTATGCCACATTCAATGCATTACACATTTCTAAAATAAAATTCTCCATCTTCCCCTGAATCACCTTCCTGTCCTGACTTCCCTATTTCTGCACTTGTTCACCCAGGCTGCCTGGACCAGCCTTTGATGTTGCCATGTCCCCTCAGTCTCTGATTCTACATCTAGACTTTACTGGCTATTCTGACCTTGGCAAGATTCCCATTGCTTCTTTCCTGGAATAGTAGCATACTTTGCTATAAATTCATCCTGCATGCACAATCACATTAATCTTGTTTATACACATGTCATTTTATATGCCCTGCATAATTCATTTTGTTTTGCTAACAACGTTCAGCAACTCTATTTTTTTCCTGTAAGATAGGCGTAGGCAAATTTTCTCTGTAAAGGGCTAGATATGAAATATCTTTGGTTGTGTGGGCCCTACGATCTCTGTCGCAACTACTCAATTCCATCAATGTAGTGCAAAACAGCATAGGCAACATGTCAATGAGTGACTGTGGTTGTGTTCCAATAAAACTTTACTTAGAAAAATAGGAAGTGGGCTGGATTTGGCCTGCAGGCTATAGTTTGTCAACCCCCAGTATAGGAAAAACTAAAAATGAAACTTCACTTGTTCTTCAAGGACCTTCATAGCTTAGTCTTTCTCTCTGCATTACTTGAAAATGAATTTAATACAGCAAATCAAATAGCTTGTCACCCCTACACTATTGTTTTTCTTTCACGGTCAAATTTCTTGAAAGAATTGTGTACTCAAAGTGTTTGTTTTCTCTCTGTCCTTATCTTCACTCCTACAAACCACACTTCGGAATCTTATTTGTTTTGCCACCATTCACGTTGTAGTCACAGAGTTTTGCAGTTAGATAGTACTAGGTCCATATACTGGCTGACTTTGGCCGATATATAGCATCTCTGATTCTAGGTCTCTTCTGTAGAATGAGCATAGCAATATTACTGCTATTGTGAATATTGAAATGAACTATTGTGCAAAATGTAAAAGAACACAGCAACAAATATTTGCTGTGATAATAAATGTTAGCTGCCCCTTTCCTCTTACTAAACAGCCATCATTAACAAATCTAATTGATAATTTATGGGCTTTTTTTACTTCTTGATTTTTCTGGTTTGACAATGTCGAATACTCTTTCTGTGAACTCTTTCCTCTTTCATCTTGGACAGCAATACTTTCTCTTTTATCTTCTATCACTCTGAATGCTCTTTCTCAGTCCTTTTGATCAGTTCTCTTTTCTGTGCTTACCCCTATATATCCTTCTACCAAAGGTGGGCTTTCTCTTGATTTTCTCATGCTTGACTCCTTGTCATACAGATCTCAACCATCACCTCCCCGAGAGGCTCCTGTGATCACCAAATCCAAGTTTGTCCTACAATTACTATTTCTCACATCAACCTATTTTAACTCTCTGCATAAGACTTGTAACTAACTGATATTTTCTTCTGGTTTTTATTTGTTTCTATCTTTATTATCTCCCTCCACTAGAATGTGAACTTCAACCAACCATTCACCATTTTTTCTCCAGCACTTAGAACAGTGTGTGGCACACAGAAGGACCTCAATAGATATTTATATAATTGAATTGTATCAACATCTTAATGTTCCCTAGGATTCTACTATTAGCTCACATCTCTTCTCGCCATACAAGATCTCCCAAGCAAAATCATCTACTCCCAGAACTTCAAGTACATAAACTATTCCATTCATGAGTTGATCTTTTCCCACCACCTAGAGGCCTAACTTCTTCTTTGACTCCCTTGTTTTCTTCCTCAACTTTAACTGCTGCCATAGTTGTTTTTCTAAATTATAAATCAGAATTCCTCACATCTTGGATTAAAACCCTTCAGTGGCTCCTCGCTGCTTACAGAATACAATCCAGAACACTTAGCTTGTCGGACAAGTCTGTCCCTTGTCTAACTTCCAGTTTTATTTCTTACCGCTTCTCCAAATAATAGCTCAATAAACTCTGATTGAGTTCCTATTTGGAATACAAAGAAGGGAAAGACAGATTCCCCCCTTCCCACAAAGGGAGGCTTTGAAGAAAATTTTATCTAACGAGCCATAAATCAAAGGAAAAGGGAATTTCTATTTATTGGGGTCCAATTTGTTTTCTAAAACTGGTCTAGAAATTTCTAGAATTGTTCATTCAATCTTTATTGCAACAAAATTGGTATTATTTATCTGATAACGAAACTGATAATTTAAGTTCCTTAAGGTCAAGGATTTTTACCTGTTTTATTCACTCCTGTTTGTCCGAGATCTTAAACTGTAATAGACACATGGGAGATTCTCCAGAAATACTTTTTGAGTAAATGGAGAATTTAAAAAGCTAATTAAATTGTCGAGTAACACAATCAACAAGCAGCATCTTGGGTTTAGCAGCCATCATTCTACACCATGAGGTGCAGGGCTGTGTATATTTTTTCATCTTCCTATTATCAGTACATGCATAGAAGCTGGCACAGGGTAGATAACCAGAAAATATTCTTGAATAAATAATCTCACAAGATTCTTCCTTATATGCAATAGACATCAAAACATATATTTTATAACAAAATTTAAAATATTTCTTTCAAAATTATTAAATCATGTAAACAGAGTTCATAGAGAGTAAATGGACACAATTCACAGATACCTCATTATAAAATTTACATTTTAGATATTCACATTTCCAATTAGTCTATGCTCTATCAGACATCACTGCCTAACATGATATTCTGAGATAGAACTGACCCATGTCTACCAGAGTAAATTTATCCGTGGAGTTATATGCATTTACTGTTTGGTTTAGTTTTGACTCATTGAGCCTGCATACCTTAGTGGAGAGAACCTGAATATTTTTTCTCTCTGTGGGGGTTCAGCTTCGTAAATCATTCACACCAAATTGTAGTGAAACTTGAAAACTGTTGTCATCTTCATTAGTTATATCAACTCTTTAAATATGCAACTTACTTGGTTTTATTTTGCTGACAAAATTTATGGAGAAAAATATTTTTTTCAAAAGTCATAATGTGGATTTCAACATTAACGAAAGCAACAGCATTTAAGCAAGCCTTAAAAAAATCATATACACACACACTATCGATGTAAGACTGAGTTGTAATGTGTACTTCTTGATATAATAACTTCTGAATAGCTGGTCACACACTGCTTTCCACTTCTTAATCCAAAAGCCATTTCATTCATTTCATTTTTACCCACTCTCCACTAACCCATTTCTAATAGCATCCGAACTGTCTTGCGTTGATAATGCCACCTGGTGGTAGACACTGTCTGAGCCAACCATGCTCCCTCAAGGGCTCTTCCTTCTCAGAAATTTTGCTCAATTCACATCATGGTTTTCCTTATCTTGCTCTCAATAGTCCCTTTCTCACACGTACTCAGATATTCTTGTAAATCCTCCTCTTTCTCCCTTCTCAATTGCCTTGATTTCCTCAAGGTACATGTCCATTTTTCTCCTTTACTCTGTTGCAATTGTGAGTTTAAATAAAAACCTTCTAATGCATGATCGATTGGTATATATAAAGAGTGCTAATGGTACAACTGTATCCAAGGAGGCAGAAAACATAAAGTCAAATGATTTTCTTATGAATTCATTTGCTATGAAACAGCAAAACTAATTCTCTCTGTCTCCCTTCCTTGTTTCCAGAGAAGTAATTCCCTTCCTTAGAGCTCACAATAGTTAGTAGTAATCCACAGACCCATGACAGAAATATTATTTTCCTTCAAAAAAAATTGGAGCTTATTATTCAGATCTTTCTGCATCTTGTTTCATTTTCTTGATAATATATCTTAGTAATGTTTTCAGATAAGTACACAAATGGCTGCCTCACTCATTTTAAGTACTGCATTGTATTTAACTGTATGAGTGTGTCATCATTTATGCAACAAATTCTGTTTAGGATTTTTAGGCTTTCTATTTCCTAATCTTTTGCTACCCTAAAAAAAAAAGAGAGATGCACTGAATAAGACTGTTCCAGTGCTAGGGTAGTTGCAAAATCATCATCTAAAACTATACTCATTTAGTCCTAACAGTAGGGACAAAAAACATTAACATTTTGAGGAGAAATAAAGATAACAAACCAGTGCCCTAAGTTTTGTGACAATGTCCAAACACAACTTTCAGACTCTGCAAAACCACTTTCATTTACTCTCTTATGTTTTAATTAACATAACTTTTTTTTATCAATCATGGAGAAACGTGGACCCCATTTCTAATCTTATATGAAGTTACCTATGTGTAAAAGGTTTTAGAGTTCCATGCAATTACCTTGCAACATTTGGGATGCAATGTATTTGCAAGTATGGGATTTCTTACAGTAGATATTATTTCAATTAGTTATTAAATGAAAAATCTTATAAATACTCAATTTGAAAAGTTCATTACTTAGAAATAATATGATTTGTTTCCTTTTAAGGTTGGAATAGCTGTACGATGACTGTAATAAACTGGTAAGATGATGTCCTATATTCAATTACTGTCATTGTTTAATTAATTTAAGAGATAATTCAATGGAGATTATGTCACATATTCATATTTCTAAACATGGCCGTTTACACATGCATTCTATACATTGTAGACTCAGAATTTTATAGCTGAAATAGTAGTAACATTCATTGGGTGTGGGGCAGGTGAGATGAGGGAGGAGAGGATGGGTATATGGACATCTAATGGGTGCGGTGTACACTGTCTGGGGGATGGATACACTTGAAGCTCTGACTTGGGTGAGGCAAAGGTTACATATTACAGCATATGTAACCTAAGCATATGCTGAAATAAAATAAATAAAAAAATTTTAAAAAAGACACACAGTTTAAATGTCTCTTGAGGAAACTGAAAACTAGAGAGATAAGGTATTATATACAAGGTATATATTTACCTTTATAAATAATGATATTGATAATATAATAACATAGATTTAATATGCATGAGATCTTCAGCATTGTGCTAAATATTTTGTGTGTATTAGATCAGCTAATCTTCAAAAAAGCCTTATTTGACAGAATTTATTATTACTAATTATCACTATTTAGATTAATATATGAGGCTAAGAGAAATAAAAAAATTTGCTATGTCAGGCTGCCATAACTGATAAGGCCAGAGACGGAATTTTGGTTGTTTATTAACATTGATTCATATGTTTATTAAATACCTATGTTTATTAGCTCTCAATATTATTTATGCATATTCTAGTGTCTTAGGAAAATAGGAACAATTAAACTTGGTGGAAGAAAATGAAGAAGATAAAAATTTGACTGAAAATGGGAGAAAAATGCAGAAAGTGTAAGGGAGGAGAGCAATGGTATAATAAATAAGTAAAGATGTTTGAGGATTTCATTATTTGTATTTTTCTAAAGTACTTTCTGAGCATGGGGTCCACAAAGATCAGTGTCTACACAGTGAAATGTGAGAAATCTAGATATTGGTTTTGGATTATCTTTCTAAGTGTCTAAGCTCATGTCTTAAGATTTAAGGAGGATCAGTAAGAAAGTAACCTATGCCAAGCTTCACAGGAAGAACAAATTTCTTAATATGGTTGTGAAAATTTCCTTTTTGTGACTGGCTATTTCAATATCATGAAAGATAGAAATTATATAACTAGATAAATTCAGCAAATATTCCTCACATTGTTGGTCTCATCATCAGTGAGATGAAAATCAGAATGAAAAACGGACTGGAATTTAGGTTTTTCTAGTATTATTAATTTTGAAAAATGGCACTTAAAATTAGTCCTTGTACTTATAATGCAAAGTCCATGCACAGTCCTTATGGATAGACCAAACAATTTGTGACACCAATTCATTGAATATATACAACAAATACTTGTGGGATTACCATTGGCTTGCCTACCCATCATGTGCCAGGCATAGCAATCAACAAAACATACGAAACTTCCTGTCCTTACTGGACTTACCTTCTTGCGTGGGAGAAAAGACAGCACACAACATAAGTATATATGGGATACATAATAAGTAGATAACAAGATGGACAATGGAGAAAAAATAAATCAGGAAGGGTGAAAAGGTAGTCAGGGGTATAGTTTTAAATAAAATAATCAAGAAAGGCTTTTCTGAGAAGTTGACATTTGAAGAAAGACCAGAAAGAGGTGATGGAATGAGTCATGTGCCTATTTTATAGGAAGTCATTCCAGGAACAGCAAGCACACAGGCACTAAGGCAGAGCATGTCTGACATTTCCAAGTAAAAACGAGGGAGCCGGTGTGGCTGGAGCTGAGGGAGTGAGAGAGGGAAGGCTGGCAGAAAAGATCAGAGACAAAATGAAGGGTCTGATCTTCAAAACATCTTAGATCATTCTAAGGACTTTGGCTTTACAATGAGGGTAAAAAACAGAGCCACCTGAAGAGATTTAATGAAGGAGAGAAAACATCTGCGTAGCAAGAAAAGCAATGATTCTGAGTGTCTCTATTGCATCATTCTGACAATAGGATAAAGTTAATAGCTTTGAAAAGAGACTGACAGACCCTCACCAAGGCCATCAGTGGAACGGGCATCGATAGTCAGTATTATGGAGCGTGTTGGGGTTTGCACAGTGCATCTGGTTAAGCTGGAGTTATTTTTCCCCAAATCCCCTCCCTCGTATTTTTGTCAGAACAAGTTGGCCAAAAGAGGAGCGTGTGTGAGATTTGGGAGGTGAAAGTGGGGCACTTAAGTAGTCATTAGTCTCTGAGGGTCATCACAGTTAGATGCTGTGAAGGACAGGTTCAGAGATACCCGGTGGGTTCCAGCTTCTCCTAACTGTTCTCCACTAAGCATCAGCATCCTCCTGTTCTCCAGCAGTGTCCAGGATATATTTGCCCATCTGATGCCTCAGCAAACACTCTCTGAAGGAAAGACAATGTGAGACTAGACTGAATCAATATTCCTTCATAAATTTATTTTGCCAATCCTTTCAGCCATGTCTTCTAAATATGACATCTCTAAGATGATAAATACAAAAGGATGTTCCCATTAAAACTCAGTAAAGTTTCCATAACACTAAGTGCTTCACTGTGGAGCCACAAAGGTAATAACATATCAGAAGCAACGGTTTCCTATAGACTCCACATGAGCATTCCTTGGCAGACACACCCGGTAACTGGAAGTGCCTGATTTCTTAGATTGCTTCTCTGAGGATCCAACTATTATTTCCAAGCTTCACTTTCATGGCTCCTTCCACAGTTGTGTAAGATCTAATTTCTATAATAAATTCCTTATCCCATGACACTCATTAGTGACTCTCCCCTGCCTGGCTCTGCCTGAAACAGTCCATTTATAGAAAAAAACATCCATTTGCTTCAACATTTGATAAACTTGGCAAATATTTGCAAATTTGGAAAATTAGAAAACAAACCTACAGTCCTTTGTAGGACCTGTTTGGCTCAGGCCAACAATGTTTTGAGATGTTTTCAGGAAGGCTTTTCTGTAGCAGACGGAATGTGGTTTCATAGCTTGATCCAAGATTTAAGAATAACATTTAATCCCAATTTCTGCTTCCAAATGCTGTCAATTTGGAAAATGAGAGCAGATGTTGACAGAGATATATTTGCCCATTTGATGCCTCAACGAACACTCTCTGAAGGAAAAACAATGTGAGACCATACTGAATCAATATTCTTTCATAAATTTATTTTGCCTGTCCTTTTAGCAGTATCTTGTAAAGATGACATCTCTAAGATGATGAATACAAAAGGATGTTGCCATTAAAACTCGGTTTCCATACTTGAATACCCCAGCTTTGAACAAATAAACCCACTTTAAAGATAATATTTCTGCATGTTTTAATTTGAAATGTAAATAAATGCTTGCTTTATTTATCAGTAATTCCTGACTTCAGGGCTTCCCCTTTCTAAATGTATTGAAGGCATTCTAGTTGCAGTTCAGAGAGCTAATAACTGGTATAACCAAATAAAAGATATGTCAATACCCTTCGAATAAAACAAGTTGTGAGGAATTCATGTGATTTTTATTCAAGGAAAACTCCATTCTGATCCGGATTTACAGTGTTTTCTATACTCTAGTATTTGGATTTTGTGAAATACATAGTGTCTATAGAAGAGTGGTGGAAGTCTTCAGCAAAATAAAGATTACCAAAAAAAAAAGACTTATGTTACTCAATGATATTGTTCCAAAGTCAGCAATGATTTATTGAGCTCATATCTGTTAGTGATTCCCTGTTACATTGTTTCATTTAATCCTCCTCCATCTTGTGGGCTGGTTTTATAGAAGATGGAGTCTCCGAAACTTTAAACAATTTTCTCACCTCCTTGGAACCAGTGAGTAGCAGAGCTACAGTGTTGACCCTGGCATATTAACTACCAGCTAGTGTTCCTTCCTTTAACTTCTGTAATGTTAGGTATGGAAACAATAATACTGACCTCAATATTTTATTTATTTCTCACTTAATCCTTACCAGAGATAAATTGAATCACCTCTTACCAATTATATAGCCACTGATATAAGCACTAAAGAATTAACTCCGTATTAAGTGGTTTTATGTTAAATTTTATTTAAATTGTCTTCTTAATTTCATCAAGTAGTGGAAAGAGCTTAAGCCACAGAACTCGAGATTTGAGCTCCACCATTTGCAAACTTGGCAAATTTGGGTAAATTAGTCTGAGCTTCATTGTCCTCATGCACAAATATAGCAAGACTTATTTTTACCTGTAAGATTCCAGTAAGGATCAAATGCAGTAAAATACCAAATAAATGTTAGATTTCCTTCCTTTCTAAAGATCTCAGAAGGTAGTGCTACTTTGGATACACAGTTGTTTTGGATAATTTCAGCAAATATTTAGGGGTAAAAAGAATCTTTGACAAAATTATTCCACATTAGCTACAGTAATATTTCAGAAGTTTTTAATAATATTTAGGATAGAGTTAAGTCTGAGTGAGTGGGAGTAATAATGATTTTTAACTACTGGTTAATCTCCATAGCAATTATGTCCAGCCCACAAAGGGTGGGGGTAGGGGTTGAGGGAAGGGGAGAGGCGGTGAAGTTATTCGGAGAGAGCCATAATTTCTTAAACCTCTGACAACTGGAACCCTCAATCTACCAGTAACAGTTGGTATGGGCCTAGTAAGGATGGGCCCTGCCATTCAAAGATAGGTCTGTACTATTTCCTAATTTCTAAATCTACTTAAAATGCTGTTATCTATACATATATTTCACTTTTGGAAGAAAATATTAGCTTGTCTTGAAAGAGGATAAATCAAGAGACATCAGTCTTTTTGACTGCTATGAATCACTAGCTAGAGATAAATACACCAGTTAGCAATGTCTGTTCTTAGGATTGATGGTCTTAAATATAGCCCTTTAATAAAGCACTTACTTTTCTATTTACTTCTTTCTATTCTATCATTATAGCTCTCACATAGCATGTGGGTGTTTAGTATATTATGACCACTTATTTTACATCAGAAGTTTTTCAACATTTCACTGACTTACTGATTTATAATAATTTACTAATATTTAGATGTTCTGACTTACTTCATTGGACTTTTTTTTTTTTTTTTTGCAGTCACTCAGATCTAACTTGTTTTAAATGTTCAAGTAAATGAATTACAAAGGAAGGCTTTCTGTGGTGCTTTAGATTTAATTTGCTTCTGGTTACCATTACTACTCCTTATTCAGGGTACATGTGGATTTTCGATCATGCGCGCGTGTGTGTGTGTGTGTGTGTGTGTGTGTGTGTGTGTGTGGATAGGGTGGATTTCTGTTTTATTGTTTGTGCTTGTTGGCTGTTTTGAGTTGTTTTGTATTTCTTGGGGACAATTTTCTTGAGAAAGAGCCTAAGACCAGTGTTACTTAGAACTTCCTGAGAATGGGCACTGAGTTGTGACTATACCACTCTTACTGGACTATTATTTTTTCCAATTATTTAATGAATTCCCCTATTCATGGTTCTGACAATCTGGGGTAAAACTAGTAATATGAACCAACATTCATGGAACACTTACTATGTGCCAGCCATGATTCTATGAGCTTGACAAATATCAACTCCTCCTTTCTACAACTCCATTATGGAGGCACTATAACCACCATTCTACAGACAAGAAAACAGGCATAGGGGTAAGTCACTTGTCCAAGGCCACACAATGAATAAGTCACAAAGCCAGAAACTGGACCTGGAAATGTGGCTTTTAGAACTTGTGCTTCTATTAAAAACCAAAAGAAATTTAAAACCTACATAATAGTATAGATTATGTCTGAATAAATGTTGGTATAATATCTTTGTAAATGTTTTGAAAAGTTTAAGTGTGTTTAAAAGAAAGTATTTTTGAATTACGTTTTCAATTTAAGAAAACAGTCTGCCGGGCATGGTGGCTCATGCCTGTAATCCTAGCACTGCCCATCTGAGGTGGGCGGATCATTTGAGCTGGGAGTTCGAGACCAGCCTGAGCAAGAGCGAGATCCCTTCTCCACTAAAAATAGAAAGAAATTAACTGGACAACTAAAAATATATAAAAAATTAGCCAGGCATGGTGGTGCATGCCTGTAGTCCCAGCTACTTGGGAGGCTGAGGCAGGAGGATTGCTTGAGCCTGGAAGTTTGAGGTTGCTGTGAGCGAGGCTGATGACACGGCAGTCTAGCCTGGGCAACAGAGTGAGACTCTGTCTCAAAAAAAAAAGAAAGAAAGAAAGAAAGAAAATAGTCTAAATATAAGCTACTGTCCAGGATAAGCACACTTAAGTTTATCAAACATGACCTATGTTAATTTTGGGAAATATCCATATGGTCAACATTTTAAGCTGCATGATTTAAAAATAAATAAATAAGAAGAGGCATTCCATTAGCAAGATGTCAGAATAGGACTTACTCCTCATAAAAATATCAATTTGAACAATCATATAGGACCTTTTGAAGGTATTTGTGAAAGTACTTCACAAAATCTAAGGAACCCAAATGAGGGATTACAGCACTTATGCGAAGCAAAGTAATAAGAAAAGATTCATTGAAGAGGATAGGATGGGAAGTTTTATATTACCTGCATGAATCCCCCACCAAACCCACACAGCACAACATGGAGAGAGACACCCTCTTCCTGGAGAAAGGACAATGAAGTAAGCAATGACTTCACATTGCATTCAAGTACCAGGCCCACACCAGTGAACCCTAGTGTCAGGCTGGGCCCTGTTGACCTAGGCACCAAGCCTGCCTTAATGCCAAGCTGGCTTGTATGGACCCAGGATGTTGACTGGCATCCATGGACTCAGACTCCAGGCCAGTGCCCACAGACCCACGACCCAGGCCTTCCTTCCAGACTCATGCTCCAGGTCCTTGGTGCCAAGTCAGATCTAATGGCCCCAGGCTCTAGGTTGGCACCACAGACCCAGGCTCTAGGCCCATCCCAATGCAAAGCCAGCCTGCCAAAGTGGCTACAGGCTCTAGGCTGGCCCCTGTAGCTCCAGGATCCAGGCCCACCCCTGGGGCAGATGGCCCATGTGGTAAGGCAAGCAACTATGGATTTAGGCTCTAGGCTGGTACTCATGGACCCTGGACTCAGGTCCCAACCCATGATTATAGATACCAGGCCCATTCCTCTGAATTTAGGTACCAAAATTACTGCAGCAAACTGCAGTGCTAGGCTGGCACTCACAGACTCAGGACCAAGATTATCACATGGATCCATGCACTAGGCCCACCCCAGCACCAACTTAACCCCCACAGAGTCAGACTCAAGGCCCAGCCAACACCAACTCAGATGTTGTGGACTCAGTTGCCAGGCCCACCTTAGTGGATCCTAGTGTTAGGCTGGCATCCACAGACCCAGGCTCCAGGTCCACCCATAAAGACCTAAGCTCCAGGACTACTCCAGTGGACCAAGACTCCAGGCCCATTTTCCCACTGACTCAGGCACCAGGTCAGCCCACCCAAGGACTCCAGCAGTAAGCCAGCAAGACTCCATTGTAGACCATATAGCTGGCCTACCCAGAATCTCTCGAAAGTCTCGCTGTTGAAAGGCTTTCTCTGCTGAAGACAATCTGTAAAGACTGGATGCAGTGCCTGAATCTTCAAATGCTCGTATACTAAGGCAAAAACAAAAGGGTCACTTATAATCAGGAAATTAAGACACCACCAAAGAAACAAATTAAAGCATTGGTAATATATCCTGAAGAAATGGAGATCTACAAACTGCATGAGAAAAAAATTCAAAATATAAATGGTCTCTGACTTAGGATTGCTTGACTTATGATTTTTCAACATTATGATGGGTTTATGACGAGGTAACCACATAGTGAGTTGAGGCATGTCTAGACTTACAATGGTTCAATTTACAGATTTTTTGACTTTGTAATGGATATATCAGGATGTTAAATGCACTTGCAACTTAAGATATTTTTAACTTGTGATAAGTTCGCTGGGACATAACCCCATCATAAGTTGAGGAGCATCTACAATCATCTTATAGAAGATCAATAAGCTAAAATAGAACACTGCCAACTTAAAAAAATCATTAAAAAATACGTGAACAAAATTAGAAGTTTAACAAAGAGATAGAAACCATATAAAAGAACCAAACAGAAATTCTGGGGCTGAAAAACACAATAGTTGGCTGAAAAATTCCATAGAGAGCTTCAAATTCGTACTTGATCAAGCAGAAGAAAGAATTAACAAGGCAAAGTCAGGTCATTTGAAATGACCTAATCTGAGGAACATAAATTAAAACAAATAAGAAAAAAGAGTGAAGAAATGGGATATCATCAAGTGAACCAATTTATGCATTATGTAAGTCCAAGAAGGAAGAGAGAAAGAGAACGGGCGGGGCTGGGGGAGCAGGCAGAATGCTTACTTAAAGAAATAATGACAGAAAATTTTCCAAATCTTGAGAGGGAGGTGAACATCCACATTTATGAATTTCAAAAAAACCCAAATAGATCAAACATAAAGAGATCTTTAGCAAGACATAGTAAAATCAAATTCCCAAAAGTCAAAGAGAAAGGGAGAATTTTTTTAAGTAGCAAGAGAAAAGCAACCTATCACAAACAAGGGAACCTTAATAAGACTGTCAGCATATTTAACAGCAGAAAACTGCAGGACAGACAAGAGTGGGATGGTATAGTCAGGTGCTGAAATAAGAAAATTGCCAACCAAGGACATTCTCCAAACTGCAACCAACATTGCAAAAGTGTCCTTCAGAAATGAAAGAGAAATACTTTCCCATATATAAGAAAGCTGAGGGAGTTCATCACCACGAGAATTGCCTTACAAGAAATGCTAACGGGAGTTCTTCAAGTTGAAATAAAAGCAGTCTAACTAACAGTATGAGAACATATTAAAGTATTAAACTCACTGTAATGGTATGAATATAGTCAAATTCAGAATACTCTAACACTGTAATGGTGTTACATAGATTACTTTTAACTCTACTATAAAAGTTAAAGGATAAGAGTATTAAAAATACCTATCAAAAATAACTATGCCCACCACAATTTGTTAATGGATACACAGCATAAAACAGTGTAAACTGTGACATCAATAACATAAAATGTGAGGGAAGGAGAAGTTAAAGTGTAGGGTTTATGTATGTGATTAAAGTTAAGTTGATATCAGCTTAATATAGACTGTTATAACTATAAGATGTTTTATGTAAGATTCATGATAACCATAAAGAAAAAACCTGTAGTAGATTAACAAAAGCTAAAGTGAAAAGAATTAAAGCATACCATTACAAAAAAAAAATCATCAAATCACAAAGGAAGACAGCACAAGAGATAGGAAGGAACAAAGGAATTATAAAACAGTCAAAATATAACCAACAAAATGGCAACAATAAATTCCTATCTATCAGTAATTACTTTAAATGTAAATGAATTAAACTTTCTAATCAAAAGACATAGAGTGGCTGTATGGATTGAAAAAAAAGAAAAAGACTCGACTATTTGCTGCCTATAATAGGCTCGCTTTTGTTTTAAGGACACATATAGGTTGAAAGTAAAGAGATGGAAAAGAATATTCTATGCAAATAGTAACCAAAAAGAGGACAGGAGTGGCTATACTTAGTCAAAATATATTTTAGTTTAAAACTTTCATAAGAGATAAAGAAGGTCATTATATAATGATAAAGGGGTCAATTCATCAAGGGGATATAAAAATGTAAATATACATGAACACAACATCGGAGCACCTAAGTATATAAAGAAAATATTAACAGAACCAAAGAGAGAAATATACAATACAATGATAGCAGAAAACCTCAATACCATACTTTCAACAATGGACAGATCATCCAGACAAAAAACAATAAGGAAACACTAGACTTGAACTACTCTATAGACCAAATAGACTTAGCAGACATATATGAAACAGTCCATCCAACCACACCAGAAGACAAATTCTTCACAAGCACACATGGAACATTCTCCAGGACATATCATATATTAGTACACAAAACAAGTCTTAATAAATTAAAAAAGAGTGAAATCATATCAAATTTCATCCCCAACCAGAATGGTATGAAATTAGAAATCAATTAACCAGAAGAAAATTGGGAAATTCACAAATATGTGGAACTTAAATAGCACATTCCTGAAGAGCCAAAGGGTCAAAGAAGAAATCACAAGATAAATTAAAAAAATATTGAGAGAAACAAAAATGGAAATACAACATTCCAAAATTTACGAGATGTAGCAAAACCAGTTCTAAGAAGGAAGTTTATAGTGATGAACACCCACATTAAGAAAAAAGAAATATTTCAAATAAACAACCTAGCTTTACACCTCAAGGAACTAGAAAAAGAACAAAATAAGCCAAATATTAATAGAAGACATGAAATAAAAAATGTTGGAGCAGAAATAAATGAAATAGAGACTATAAAAACAATAAAAAAGATCAATGAAACTAGGAGTTGGTTTTTCAAAAAGGTAAACAAAATTCACAAACCTAACTAGATTTAAAGTAATCTAGATCTAATGTACAGCATGGTATGATTGTTAACACTATATTATGTACTTAAAATTGGATAAAAGAACAGTTAACTAGATTAACTTTAAAAAAAGAAGACTCAAATAAATAAAATGAGAAAAGAGGAGGCATCACTATTGATATCACAGAAATACAAACAAGAGATTATTATATGTGATTATATACCAACAACTTCTATATCTTAGAAGAAATCAATAAATTCCTAGAGAGATACATCAAACAAGATTGAATTGTGAAAAAAACAGAAAATCTAAACACAAATAACAAAGGAGGTTGAAGTGATAAACAAAAATCTTTCATCAAAGAAAAACCCAGTAATTAACGGCTTCACTGGTGAATTCTATAAAACATTTGGAGGAGAATTAATACAAATCCTTTCAAACTCTTTCAAAAAAATTAAAGTAAAGGGACTATTTCCAAACTAATTTTACATGGTCATCACTACCCTGATACTAAAGCCACACAAGAACACTATATATTTTAATAAAGAAAATTATAAGCCAATATCTCTGATGAACACAGATGCAAAAATTCTCAACAAAATACTAGCAAACTGAATTGAGCAGCACATTAAGAGGATCATACATCATAGTCAATTGAGATTTATCTCTGAGATGTAAGGATGGTTCAAAATACACAAATCAAAAAATATGATAAACCATATTAACAAAATGAAGGGTAAGAATCATATAATCATCTCAATAATGCATAAAGCATTTGACACAATTCAACATCCTTTCATGATAAGAATTCTCAACAAATCAGGTATAGAAAGATTGGTAAAGAAACATAACAAAGGCCATATATGACAAATACACATCTGACGTTATACTCAATAGTGAAATGCTGAAATCTTTTTATCTAAAACCAGGGAACAAGACAAAGATGCCCACTCTCACCCATTCTATTCAGCATTAGTACTGGAAGTCTTAGCCAGAGATATTAGGCAAGAAAAAGAAATAAGACACATTCAAATCAAAAGGGAAGAAGTTCAACCATCTGTATTTATAGATGACACAATCTCCCATCCAAGTACTAACCAGGCCCGACCCTGCTTAGCTTCCAAGATCAGATGAGATCAGGCACGTTCAGGGTGGTATGGCCATAGACATACATGACACAATGTTATGTAAAGAACACCCTAAAAACTCCACCAAAAAATAAGTTAAAACTAATAAGCAAATTTAGTGAAGTTTCAGAATAAAAAAAAAATCAACATACCCAAATCAGTTGCATTTCTATACACTACCAAGAAACTATCCCAAAAGGAAATTAAGAAAACAATCTCATTCACAATAGCATCAAAAAATATAATTAGGAATAAATTTAACCAGAGGATGAAAGATTTATACACTAAAAACATAAAGCATTGATTAAATAAATTGAAGAAGATAAAGACAAATGGAAAAATATCCTATGTTTGTGAATCCAAGAAGTTAATATTGTTAAAATGTCCATGCTACTCAAAACTACCTATATACTCAAAATAATCCCTATCTAAAAAAGTCAAATTCATAGAAGCAGAGAGTGGAATGGTGGTTGCCCGGAGCTAGCAGTTGGGGCAAATGGGGTGATGTTGATCAAAAGGTAGAAAGTTTCAATTACGCAGGAGAAATAAATTCTGGAGTTCTAATATATAGCATGGTACTATTGTTAACAATATTGTATGTTTGCTTGAAATTTACTAAGAAGTAGATCTCAAATGTTCTTACCACACATACATACAAAGGTTACTAAGTGAGATAATAGATATGTTAATTATCTTGATTGTGGTGATCATTTCACAATGTGTATATATAGATAAATCAACCCATCATGTTGCACAACTCAAATATATGCAATGTTCGTTTGTCAATTATTCTTCAAGAAAGCTAGAAAAATAAATACAAAAATAAAATTTACTTGTTTCTCGAATTTTGCAAGAATATTTTCAGAACTTTCTTTAAATTTTAGTCTTCGTACTTAACTAGAACTTCTATGATAAAGTCAAAACATAAAAATAGGCAGGTAGGTAGATAGATGAAAGAAAGAAGAAAAAGGAAAGAAGGAACAAAAACAAACAGAGAGATAGGAAGGGCAGTAGGAAGGGAAGAAGAAAACGAGGGAGGAAAAGGATTTGATAATTTATGTGCCAAGAACTAACTCAGATGTAACATATATTTGACATTTGAGCATGCAATCCACTTAGGTTACGTATATTGCCTTTGCCCCACCCGAGTCAGAGCTTCAAGCATGTGCATCACCCAGATGGTGAGCACCGCACCCATTCGGTGTGAATACACCCATCTCCTCTTCCCCTTCTCAACTGCCGGACACCCAGTGAATGGAACTACTATGTGTACACATAAGTGTTTGCTGCACTTATACTCTTACACGCTTAAGCCTATTCCTATTGCCCACATGAGAAGAGTCTCAGAGAGGTTTCACTCGATTGAATTGCTTTAAGTTGCCTTGCTAATTAAGCTTACTAAACCAATTTTTATTGTATCATTTATGTGTTCCTATTATTAATATATGATAATGCCTCCCCAAGAAAGCAAACTTCAAACTATAATATGGTTTAGGTCCCAGAAGAATTTAACATAGAAAAATGACCTTATTAATATGTATAGAAATACATTAATTTTATTTCTTGATATCCTTCTATTTTAATAATTTTTAAAGTTCTGATATATGACCTTGAGTAAAACACATACCAGAGCTAGTGAAATTACACTATGTATTTCTTTCTTTTTAGCTATTCATTGCATGCTTAACTATCTTGCCAGTTGGTCAGTAATTAAGAACCTGCTTTAGTTTTTATATCATTAAAATGAATAAGTCACCACAAAAATCTATATTCTTAGTTAACTCATTTCATAGACACAAAGGGACTCATTAATTAGTTATATACTAAGGTTTGCCTTTCATATTGTCAATAATTTAATGTTATTGTTATATGATTCAGTAATTAGAAAATGCAATTTCTTGCTGTTAAAATCTTTTTTATCATTATCAAATTCAGTAGATAAATTGGAATAAAATTATTTAAAAATTTATACTTTCAGAAGAGTTTGATGGTGAAAGGGTAGAAAAAAGGGTAAGGAAGGAGAGGGCAGCAACAAATGAAGAATCTACACTGGTGATGTTCAAATTTATTTTTCATTTTAGTGACACCCCCTTTTAAAAGAACATCCAATTCGGATATAGCTCCTCTGGTTGGGGTAGGACAAAGTCTGTCCTGAGGGTACCCCCTTTTGGCTCCTAGCAGCTCTTCAGCACCATACTCAGGACTCACACTTTGATATTCACTGACCAATGTATCATGAAACCTTCTCTGGAAATCAGAGACCATCTTCATCTTATCTGGAGCTACACCCAGCATAGTAGTGTACATATGTAGGATTCAATAAACAAGATAATTGAACACCTGGGCCTGCCTGGTCCCATTTCTACAGTCAGAGAGGAAAGTATTCTGTGTCCTTCCTATGAACAAATCTAACAACACAGGATCATGGACTTTCTCTGCACACAGAGCACAGGCAGATGTATTCTACTTTTATGAAGTGAAGGGAGAAAGAGTAGAAAAAGTGAACAAAGAAGTGCACAGAGAAAGATGCCACCTTAAAATATAAATCTGAAGACAAGTAAAACCAGCCCCAAGGAACAAATAAACAAGGAAGTTGAAATTCTAGAATAAGTTTCATACCAATTGTTTCATACCAATAATATCTATGTCATGCTTAAATAAAACATCATTTTTGTATACCACGAATGACCCCCTAAAAAAGAGCAAGGGCACTGGGATTGGAGAATCCCAAGTCTCAATCTCATACCTACCACCAAACAGCTACATAGCATTGGGAAATTTACTTCATTTTTCTAAACCTTATTTTTCGTATCTGTGAAATGTGCATAACAATCCGAACCTGAAGGATTTCTTGACAGTATTAAATGTGACAATGTATATAAGGGGCCAGGACAAAACCCAGCCCCTAAATGACTGCAAGCCGACACTATTTATAAGGAGAACTTTCCATTGAAACTGAAGGAGTCAGTGTCTATGAGGACTGTAAGATTCTATCCAGTGAGATGCTGAACCATCTACCTCGGGTAAGCTTAGTAGGCTCAAGTACTTCATTAACAATAGCAAGTTTAGAGATCCTCTGCTCATGTAATCCAGGTAATATAATTGTTCTGAGGTCATGCACTACCCACTTTGTCTTAGACAATACAGAAATTATTATATTATTATACAGTTTTTATCAGGAAAATATTTCAGTGGACAGGTACTATCTGTGGTTCCTTAGCAACAGCAGCTATGCATAAGCTAAGCATCATCTGTTTTATGCTTAGCGTGGTGCATATGTAAAACATTTAATAAATCACAGCTCCTATGCACTAGCAACTACAGGATATCTGTAAGAGACTTGTAGGTTCAATAAAACACGCTGTGTTCATGTTTGT
Source organism: Lepilemur ruficaudatus (assembly GCA_963574885.1). NCBI lineage: Eukaryota > Metazoa > Chordata > Mammalia > Primates > Lepilemuridae > Lepilemur > Lepilemur ruficaudatus. Next base: position 40,097 of record CAUYRT010075926.1, read on the forward strand.
TTAATAGTCATTACTTGAGTCTTTAAAAAAAACCCAATTTTTGTTTAATCTTGCTTTAATTTTAAATTCTGAATCTTTTTGTGCATAATGTTGCAACAGAACAGAAGGGCTAAGAAAAAAATCTCTTTTCACCATATTTAACTTCATTCCAATTATATAGGTAGCCTTCCACATGCAAAGCTCTGAGATAAGTGTCATGAGGATACACAGATATTTAAGATACAGGTCCACCTAGGACTACTATCCAGTTAAAGGATGGTGGGGCAATGTGGCAAGTACATAACTCACTCTGTTATAAGGTCTAATATGGTAAATCTTCATCTTTTGGGACTGCAGAAGTTTGACAAACTCTAATCTCTCATAGCCTGTGGCCAGCAATGACTGTAACCCTTTGCTTCAAACTTGGGGTTGGTATCAGAAATCTTCTCAACATGGTGTTCATTCAAGCCAACAATGTTTGATCACAGTCAGTAATCTGTTTAGTATCTCTGGATTAAGGCATTGGTGTTTCTTGCTGAAAAACACGTTGCCTAAGAGAACTGATCTATTCATTAGTAGCTATTAGGATATTAATATTTCTTATCTGAACAGGAATATCTAACATTACTTGGTAGAAAACAAGAGTTGTCAGAGGGATGAAAAACTCACATATATTCAGGGGCCAAGTTGTTATTATAAATGAGTATAATCGTCTAGATGTGAAAATTAGGAATAGTTGGACCTAGGGCTATCGGAGAATACAAATTTTAACATTCTAAAAACAACATATAACCACAATAAAGGAATTGTTGGACTATTTTTGGCTCATGGGCCATGGTTTGCAAACCCCTACTCTGTGACATAAATGCTAAAGGTATAGAAATGAGGTTGTCCCTGCAGATCTTCAAATGCCATCTATAGCATGGTGGGCAGCCCTAATCTGCTGGGTGTCCTTAGGAGAGCACCAGAAACAAGTTCTCCATTCTGCCCTAGGCAGGCCTGACTACACCAAGGCTCATAACTGCAGGTATAGGCCAAGTCACTTCTCTGAAGATTCAGCAAAGTTTAGAGGAATACAGAATGAATTCATGCAAATTAATCAAGTGCATAATATTAAGAAACTGGAATTTTGAATTGTTGCATTTGCTGTTTATAGTGGCCCATTTCTAAATTAAAAGAAAGACTATTTCTGATCTTTCTTTCACACTTGATAAAATTAAGAAAAGTGTGGATAATGACAAGAACAATAATAGTAATTGTAATGTGAGTTCAGGTCATCTTTAAAGAAATATACATATATCTGCTTTTAGCAAATGAAAAACAAAAGTTAAAAATTATGTCCTCCTGTGTCCCATATACAGTATGTATAGATACAGATTGTTTATAGCCCTTTCCCATTTTCGTTAGCGGAAACCTCCTTCCTGGAAACAGAGTATTTTCAAAAGAAAATAAAAGTAATTGGCCCTAAAGCTTTTTAAAACTTACAATTTTTTTCCTTGTGAATTTGCTGTCCTAGAAAATTGCTGGAGCTAATGCTTTTGAAAAAAATTCAAACAAAATTTTTGCCAAAGCCCTGGCCTGCATTATAATATGGTAGGATTCTTAAGAGACACACATGAATTTTAGAAAATTATACACAGATACTTCAAAATATTCATTACACCTTTTACAGTATTGTATGATAGAATCTTGAAAAAACTTTTAGGACTCATTTTCTAAGAATTTTGATGTTTTCTTAGTCCAGGAATATTGGTGAGAAACCCAGTCCAAATGGATTATTGGTGCAATTTTGGCTCAAACCAAAATATACATAAATATTGGCCAGCAATATATATTGAATGCCTTATATCTGTGTTTAATTCTGTTACTTCCGTAAAAAATATAAGCAGTATAAATAAATCAATCCTTCAAAATGTTTTTTAAAATATTGCCTTAAAAGTATGCCCTTTTGGGCCAGGGACAGTGGCTCAGGCCTGTAATCCCAGTACTTTGGGAGGCCAAGGCTGGGGGATCAGTTGAGGCCTGGGGGATGAGTTGAAATCAGCCTGGGCAACATAGCTAGACCCTATCTCTATAAAAAAATTTTTTTTAAATAAGCAAGGTATGGTGGTGTGAGCCTGTAATACCAGCTACTCAGGAGGCTGAGGCAGGAGGATAGCTTGAGCCCAGGAGTTTGAGGTTTCAGTGAGCTGTGATGATGCCACTGCACTCTAGCCTGGATGAGAGAGAGTGAGACCCTGTCTCAAAAATAAAAGTATGTCCTCTTTAAGATTCAGAAATAGAAAAATATTCCAGAGAATGTGTTAATAGAAGAGCTATAACAAAATTTTTACATTTTTTTTCTTTATCAATTGTGTGATGTGTACTAGGCACTACACTATGAAGGAAAAGTGATCCCACCTGTAAGGAGTTCCCGATTCAATAAGGAAGACACAAAATAAATAGTAATTATAAAGTTGTTGTGATGGACCAGATATCCTGTTTCATCTAACACACCATGCATTTTGGATCTATTGCTTACTGTGCAACACTCCTAGACAAACTCTGAATGGCCATTTGGGATTAATACTGATATATTCTTGGTTTGCTTTAAAAAAAAAAATACCTAGTCCCTAATCATCAGTGGAGGATTCCTGTATCTCAAACTGGACAAATAAAAAACAAAATTGAAGCTCTGACTCGGGCAGGGCACAGGCAATATATGTAACCTAATCATTTGTCCCCTGTAATATGCTGAAATAAAAAAATAAAACAAAAATAAAAATAAAATCAACTGTCTCTAATTCAGCAAAAATACAACTAAAAGAAATGGGACTAGGAGAAGATATTTGGAAAGATGTTCTTGCTAAAAATAATCAGTTTCATCTTCAAAATGTAACAGTGAGTTGACTTTAAATGCTTTGTTGTTGGTTTTCATTGATGGATTCTATAAGAAATGACCCCACTTACTAGGGTTGCTGTTTGAACAGAGTCAGTTATAATTCTATCACCAAAAACCCTCTCTGTGAAATCACACTTGAGAAATATCTTTTGTTTTTTAAGTACTAGGGAAAGCTTTGCTTCCTCTTAGAAACAGACGTTTTCTCCTTTTTAACTGGCTTTCTCTACATTTTCCTTAAGCTGTCAAGAATTCAGAGCCAAATTCAATACTTAAATATAGCAATTGTGGGGTCTGAATGGTCTATATAATTTTTTTCTCCCTGAATTTTCTATTTAATTTATATTCCTTCCTGTTTAAGTTTTTGGAAAAATATTTTACTGTTGAATTGTATGCATCTTTGCTAAAGCAGTTATATATTCATCATGGAATGACATGGAGCATAAGTAATAATCAATAAATTATTGTTCTTTAAAGGTGAGGTGAACATTCATATTATCAATTATAAGTCAGATTTTAAATTTTTAGAAGACTATTCCATGTGTCATTGTAGTTATAAATAATCCCCTTATTTTATCAAATTGTTGGTCAAAAAAATCTGGTCAAAAAATGTCTTATAAAATTAGAATTTATTGAAAATCAGATTTAAAATGATCAAGCCTCCTTTTTTAATCCTAAAACACCTTAGGCTAAAAGGACATCAAGGGTCAAATTTCAACCAATTTGTGAATCATAGCAAAACACAGGTGCCACTGGGACAAACTTCTGTCATGCAAAAGGACATTTTCATTTTTGGTAAAACAATTTGCATGCCTGGTTCTTATTTCAAAGCCTTAGAAAGTCCAAGGCATCATCAATTATACATTTGTCTTTTCTATCAGTGTAAGAGAGGGGGCTTTGCTTTATAAATATAAAGTATGTTGCTTCATACGCATACACACACACACACAACAAACAGCTACTCAGAATGGATGGGGGGACAATTCAAAGCCTATGAATACAAGAAAATATAAATATACATACTTTATATTTCGTAAGAAAAATAGATTTCTTATCAACTTGCCACCACAACAAACAATGGCTATCCCACTGGCAGATCCTGAGAGCATCCACTGAGCCTTTTGAAACAGAAAGAAGGACTTAAATGGTGAGAGAACTTAAACCAGTTTGGGAAAATTGACCAGGTGCAGCAATGTAGAAAAGGAAAGTAAATAGCTTTTCAAGGGCTTTTGCCAAGTCATTTTACTGAAAGTGATGTACAACGTCAGTATTTTTAAATTTTTATCGAGCATACTTAGCACTTATGTTAATTTGTTTGTTTTTTCACCCATCATCTCCTTCTTAAAACTTTGATTAAAAGAGTTTAACCTCAGCATGCCTCAAGTGCTAATTCCAAATACTCCATTAAGTGCCCTTTGAAGTGTTTAGCTCATTTGTCATAGTAAAGAATATTATTTCTTTACTACCCAATCATAATGGAACAGTGCATTATTGGCTCAAATTACTACATAAATTACTAAGTTTTAAGAAGGCATAAGTCATGCACATGAACAAGAATACCATTTGTTAACAATAATGAAGAGAAAATATTCTATGGTTTTTATTATTGCTTGTGCTTTAGATTATAAAATACAATAATGTTCAATATTGATATGAATGGTAAATGCCAGTGTGCTAGGCCTTTAATGCCCTTATGATGGTGAAAACTCTTTGCAGAAATCCTACCTTTAAAGTACTAAAAGTAATCCTGTATTCTTATAGGCTTGTCCTGTTTATTTTAATTTTTTTGTTGTGTCTCAAATAGTGGTGTTTGGAAAGATGACTTCAAGGTGACAGCACTTAATTAACAGAGATCTCTGGCTGGCTTTTCTCTTTTTACAAAAAAGGGAAAATCTACTCAAATGCTACATGCATATATTGACTTTTTATTTCACATTTTTATGGAAAATTTGTGTTTTATTTCTTTTAAATCCATGTTTACATTTATATGAGGAGAGAGAAAAGGGTTATTCATTTTAAGAGAAGAAAGAATTATTTTTATGTATTTGGAACTAAGTTGAAGGGGGTAGAAATGTTTAGAAAACAAGTGCATATTGTATAAAGTAGAATAAAACCATTTTAAAAAATAAACAATAAAGGAAAAAAGGTTTTAGTGGGAATTTAAAATATGACAAATTTTTTAACTTAAATATTTCTGTTGTTAGCTTAAATATTTAAATAAATATTTAGGCTGCTGAAATTAACAGCAGGAATAGCAATTCTCAATAATGCAATCCTATTTGCATTTTTAATTTACAAAAGCAAAATCTGGAATAAAAAAATTAGTAGGATTCTAAAGTAATTTCGTGAAGCATCACTTCTTTTTGTTACCAAGAATGTCATATCCAAAATAATTCAGCACCATAAAATGTTACATAATCATTTGACATTTCTCAAAAGGCAACACAATCATTTTTCATCACAAATGGAGGAAGGATAGTGGGATGCCTTTAAGCTAATACATTATCCCATTCAGCAATTCTTCTGTGCACATTCTGAACAGTAAAAGCACAGTGGCAGATCAGACTTTCTTATATCACAATAAAACAGAAGTTGTTTGAGAATGCTAACCAATAAACTCCATTAAGAAGTCAATTAATAATAATTAAATCCCAAACAAGGAAAAGCCTTATCTGGAACACTTCCTGAACTAATGATTTAATAGAAGAAGCTATTAGAAGAGGGAGACCTGCTTGTGTATTAACAAGTTCCTTACAGCCTCAGTAATTCATTATGGCCCTACAGTTAGTTATTCACTAAATACCTGTTGACTTACTGAAATTTCAGCCTATTAATTAGAGCACATTTTATTCATCATTTAGCAAGAATGTTAAATACTCCAGTACAGTGCTTCACAAACTTTAGTGTGCATCAGAATCACCTGGGGGGCTTAAATCACAGATTTCTGAATCCTGTCCCCAGAATTTTTGATTCAGTTTATCTGGATGGTACTACAGAATTCACAATTGTATTAAGTTTCGCATCTGATGCTAATGCTGTTGGTTCTGGAACTACTTTAAGAACTACTCTATTATTTTAACAACTTTCTCACTTCTTGTTTCTTTCCCAACGAATCAAAGAGACAGTATCATCAAAGTTTCCCAATACTCAAGTAAATGGGAAAACCTAAGCTATCAATGATTAGGTTAAGCTGTTGGTAGTACTCTAGCTGAAAGACAGTTTTATATACTAGTTAATAGGACTAAAGTCTATAGCAGCTTTTGTATTAGAATCTTTAGGAGCAGACAACTTTTGTTCCCTTCTGCTACAAGCTACTCTTGCTCTCCTAGATCATATTCTAAGGCTCACTTGACTTATCTGGAGGCCTTTAATTAATTCTCAGTGGAGTGTCTTAACTCAGAACTGAGTAATTTTCCTTCAGCCATCTCTCTCTATGAATATTCTCCATTAAAATGGAAATGTATGCCACACGTGTAAATTTAATTTTCTAGCATCTATGACAAAAAAATGAAATAAATTGTAACAATATATTTTATTTAATCCAATATATCCAAAAGAATAGCATTGCAACATGGAACAATATAAAAAAATTGTTAATGAAGTATTATACAATTTTGTACTAAATCTTTGAAATACAGTGCCCCTTGCATACTGAATTAAGTGCATCTTAATTCAGAAGCCTAATTTTCAGAAGTTTAAAGTGTCTAACAAAAACAATAGTTTAATTGAAAATATTTTATACTGCTTCATGTTTTTGATTTAAATTTATTTTAACTAGGATAACAGAAAACAAAAATTTATTCTTTCAGCCACACTATTCTGATATTCATTTCAAGTGTCTCACAGCTACATATGGGTAAGTGGCCACCATAAAGGACAGCCTAATTCTATGCGTTTAACCATAAATACTTTTCCTTTGATAGGAGACCTGACAAGGCCTAGACACAGGTGATTATATCAGGGAAATTCTTAAGCCTCCAAAATATCTCAAGTTCCACCGAATGCATCAGAAGAAGAACTTGACAGTTTAAAGAGAAGCAAAACTTAGCGATGTCACCAAGACAGAAGAGGAAAGACCTTATCCTTACTGAAAATGACTTTTGTTCAAATAACAAAGCACAGCTAAAAATAGAAAATTCAATGATCCCATAGAGAAATTACTATTTCATTGTATGTATTATTCTTAATTTCCCAAAGATTTCTATTTTGAGAACTAAATGCTATCCTAACTCTAATATGAATAATTCTTACCATTCAAACATTACTAGTGAGCTAGCCAATCTATTTACAAATATAAAATATATATTCTAAAATTCTCTATAGGCTCCTTCAGAATGAATATTTGAATTATTTAAAATGCATTGCAATTTAGGCCATTTTCCATAAATTAGGAATTTACTTTAATTAAACTAATTTTAGGGATAGACAAAAAGAAAAATTAGGAATTTAAAAATAATTCTGGATTAGCTGCCATGGATATACTAACAGTGTTTACAATAAACTTATAGGCATTTTTACCAATCTAATTCTGTGAGATATCTTAATTATATTGTACTATTTGGTTTAATTCTCCATTCATAGAGGATATCACTGTTTTACAGATGAGGAGAGTGACATTTAGAGTATGTAATCTCTCCAAGATCACACAGCTCGTAAATGATCCATTTTTGCCTGTGGAGAAGCCTAAACTCTTTCTACTGTACCGTGAGATAATATCTCACTTTGCAAAGACCATTATTCATAGGGCAACAATCTGGCAGCCAAAATTACTAGCATATATTTTGTTATAATCAGAGAACTTTGAAATTTCAGTGACTACAAAGAACAGTTTTCACTGTGTTATGTAACTCAGAGTACAATATTTAGAGTAATAAAGGAACAGAGGAATTTCCTGAAACTTGGAGTTTGGTTGAAACTTCACTTGAGATCACTGGTGCTCCCTTTTCCTGTGTTTGCATTTTTCACTTGCAGGACCCATGGACAATGACACTTTCTGTACACTAACTCCGATCAACACGACATGCCTAGGTGTTTCCAATTATCTCAAAAACCATCAAGGAATTTTCCTCCAAAATATTTTAAAATCAAAGTAATTTAACATCATTTTGAAATTAAAAGTATATCTGATGCCATTGGTAAAATTAGAATTATACTATTTCTATGAATGTGAGGATGGATAGTTGATAGGCAGAAAGTTAAGTATACCTAAATTCACAAACATAAAATTTTCTAATTCACTGCCTCAAAGAACTATACAGATATATAAAATCATCCTAAACTAATTTTAAGTTTAGTAAACTCAATCCTGGAAATAACTGCTGTCTCTCCATACATCATCCTGAATAAGGGTCTTTTGGATAAAGATAATAAAATGCCGTTTATAAAACATAATTTATTGAGTGTTTACTATGTGCTCTGTTCTGTGGTACCAGAAAACAGAAAATGCTTGAATTGTAGCTGACACAAATTGTTACTACAGTTCATAGATTTTCTTATCACCATAATTCATGGATAGAGAGCAGGAAATTACCACTAGCCATCATTACAGTTAATAAAAAGGAAATGATTTGGCCTTCTAGCCCTCAAGTTCTGCAAATCAGTGTTACAATTGCATTGTGCTTTAGGGTATTCTCTTCCACCGTCAGCAGTGGAAGAAATATTAGTAGTCCGAGACAATAAAAATTGTTCTAATCAAGCAATAATAACTTGGTATTTCACGAGGCATTCACATCACTAGCAGTATGGGAAGTATAAATGGAATTTGTAGTTTTAGTAAAACTGAAGTTGTGAGAATAAGGGGCATGTTTTTAAAGAAACAAGGTCAAAACAGGGAATTTAAAAAATGATAATTAGTAACTAGATTAACTCTTAAGCTAAAAGCACAACATAAATCAGCTGGTATTGACTATTACATAGATTACTATATAATCTCTGTATTTAAAAATATGTAGGAACCATTCAAATAGGAACTATAGTAATAAAAATAGAAACTATAGTATAGAAATGCAGTGGATGAATACCAGACGGCTCTCATGCAAAAAGAAAAAATGTTCAACAAAACCAGAAATCTCAAAAAATATTGACCTATAGGTCAATATTAATTTTAACAGGAAGTGGAGATTCTGAAACAAATTTGTGGCTTAATTTGTATTTGAAAACCTTAAAGCCTAACATCCCTCTGCAAGCTTAAAAATAAACAAGACATGAAGTAGAAAGGTGATTTTTCAATAGTGTATATACTATGAACCTTGAAACTTTGTACTATTTATATTCTTTTCATCCATTCATCTGGTTTTTCCCCCCAACAAATATTCAGTGAATGCCTAGCACAGGGACTGGTTCCAGGACATCTGCAGACACTGAAATCTATAGATAATCAAGTTCCTTATATAAAATGGCAAAGTATTTACATGTCACCTATGAATCTTCCCCTGTACACTTTGAATCATCTCTAGATTATTTATAAAATCTAATACAATGTAAATGCTATATAAATAGCTCTCATACAGTATATTTTATTTGTACTAATTTTTATTTTATTTTTTAATATTTTCAATCCATGTTGGTTGAATCTATGGATGGAGAACCTGGGGACACAAACGACTGACTATATATTGCCAGGTACCATGGGAGGCTCTGGATCTATGACTACAGACTGTACCCCATGGAGCTTTTAGTATGGAGGGAATTCACTAGCAGTTGGTCCAAAGGAGTTAATCGCTGAGGTGTAGAACTGGGTTTCAAAGGGACATAGGAAAGATTCTTATTTTTTACAATATACTATATAATCTGCTTGAATTTTGTTTTACTTTTTATTAATTTTGAAATAATTTATTAATCTTTCAAGTTAGAAACTGTTAATCCACATGTTAAGACTGGGTCAAGAAGAAATCTAACAATGAGGCACAAATTTTAACAGATTTTGAAAATGTGACTCACTGTTCTGATACTCTATTTGTCCAGCTAATTTCCATTTTGGAATGCACCCATATACACACACATGCACACACACATGTGCACACATGCATGTGTATACTTATATGTGTGTGTTTATATATTATATACACATACATACACACATACACATAAAATTTTTAAAATCCTAATTGTATTTTTCATAAAGAAGTTTTGGAATTAGTTTTTCCCTCCCTAAGGATAAGCAGCTACACAATAGAAAACAACAAGGTTCCAGGTGGTGAAACAAAGGCAGCTGGTAGCTGAATTTTGGCTGGGATAGGTCATCATGTTAGCCCTAACTTGGATAGTCCAGTGCTGCTCTGTAAGGCTCAGCCCTTGGAGGGTAAGGAATGCTCTGTACACATTAGTGATTAGCCAGTATCTACTGAGAGATTTTTCTAACCTATTGACAGTTGAATTCTACAAACAGAATAATACTGAGTCAAGATTTAGTAGTCATTTTCAAAATCCATCAACCGAGAGGTAGTTTAATTTAAGATGATTATTGTCATTGACTATATAAAATTAAACACATATAGTGACACAAAATTAAATCATTATAAAATTGTATAATATAGAAGAGAGAAGGTTAAAGAAAATAATGTACCTAGCAACTGCCCCCTACCCTTTTCTTGAGGCAATCTGAATAAAAAAATTTTTAAATTTATGTCAGTTTAAGTCACAAATCTATCTGTTCACATTCTTCAGCTTCTTGTTTCTTGTGATATACATTTATTAAGAATTAGATTTTTCAGACGATGCTTTTCCTTTGACTTGCAACATTAAGAATTATTGGAATGACATTTTAGAAGTTCTTGTTCTGCTCTTCCCAGAATAAGATCAAAGTTTTATTGATATGTAACTTAACCTCACGGAAGTAAAGCTTTGTTCAGTACTTTTGACTCGCATATTAACTATCATTGCTCATTTTAGGGAGAAACAAATGTCGGACTGTATATCAGATATAAATTTTGCTAGAAATATTTTGGGGAGCATAATAGACCATTGAATCTTGTAAGACTTAAAGCTTTACAAAAGTTTTTTTTTTTTAAGGACAAGGATGGCTCAGTTCTAAATTTTCATTTCACATAAACATTTCTAGATAATCTGAGATTAGTAAATATATAAGCAAAATATATTTTTTCAAATTTCCCATATTAATAAGGGGAGCAGATATACTCTGAAACTAATAACATTAACTCATTTATTTGACTCTATAAAAATTTTTTTTCTAATTTTTGATATAGATTACAAAATTCTTTTGTAGATCATACATTCTCATCCATTCGTAATATAATATACACTTATAATCCAATAGCATATGTAATCCATCTATAATATGGTATTCATTTTATAATGAAATAAACTGATACCAACAGAGGTTACGTTTTTGACATATAAGGTAAGTTGATTGTGCTGGGGAAACACCTCTGAAGTGGAGAGAAGAGTGGGTTAGTAAATGAAGATATGGACGGGGTGTCATCAGAAAGCATGTCAGCAATTTGTCATCACATCATTACACGCACCACACATATAAGAATCCAAAGGAAATAGGAATGAGAAATGTTTTCTACTGTGTTTGGCTTGAGGGTAGAGGTCAGCTAATATTAATAAGAAAGTCATATTTATATTCATGTTTATCCTTCTCTGTCCCCATTACCTTATGCCATCTAACTGATGCTAGACAATTTATGCCAGAAAGTATCCCTCTTGGGAGATTTGGTGAGTAAAAAACTATGTTTTAAATTTAAAATGCTTAACAGACATGATTTTATGTGTGTCACTTTCCTTTTAATCTGCATATATCACAGTGAAGAACATTGAAAATGAATTTAAATTTAGTTCTAAAATCTGATGCAATATGTGCCTCTAAAACTTAGTGTCCTAGTTTATCTTAAAATACAAAACCTTCCCTTCACAAATTAAAAAAAAAAAAAAAGAATAGCACATTATAATTTGTAAGAAAAAAAACTAGTTATGATAAGGGCCAATACCACCCCTCCATGAGGAGTTAGTTCAAAACATTTCCGTTTTTATTTCAGAAACTTTTTTTTATATTTTTAAATAACACATTTTTTAACCAACTTAATTTGATATAATGAACCTTCAGACTTGGTGGCAGCAAATCTTATGATGAATGACTCTTCTACAAAGTAAATATAATATAGATGATCGTTATGATGGTTTTATATCTCTTTGCTCTCTAGAACATTGGAGTCACATATTGAGTACTACACAGGGAGGCAGGGACCCAAAGGTATGCATGCATTCCCATTTATTCTTCATTAGACATTATTTCAAACATAAATTTTTAAAAATGTGTTTAGCAGGTAATTGGCATAATCTGAAAAATGTAATGAGGACTGGAGAAAGAATTGTATTTGAAAATACTATGAACAAATAGAAAACCAAACAAAATTATAAAACGTTTATGTGCCAAGAACAGCATATTTAACAACAAACATTCATTGGGTGTCAAGGATTAAAGTCATTAAATATGAAACATCCAATTTTGAATGAAAAGTGTAGTTTATTATATCTCAAACAAGAAGCAATGCAATTAATCAAAGTACACACCTAAACTATCAACACAGTTTTGCCATCTTAATGGTAGCTTGTTTATGCCAGCAGTAAAGAAGCCTGGAGAGAGAGTGACAATTAAATTACAAAAGGCATTTCCCACAGCTTGTTGAGAATTGAATATTTTTCCTTGCAAGAAGTGGTCCAAAGCCTGGAAGAAGTGGTCATCAATTGGTGCAAAGTCTGGTGAATATGGTGGATGACAGAGAGTTTCCAAGTCCAGCCTCTGTAGTTTGAGCAGCATTGTTTATGCAACATATGGTTGAGCATTGTCTTGCAGAAGGATTGGCCTGACTCTACTGACCAGTCTCCACTGCTTAATCACAAGCACCCTCATCATTTCATCCAATTGGTTGCAGTAGACATCCACTGTAATCAATTGACCAGATTTCACGAAGCTGTGGTGGATAATACCAGCACTGGACCACCAAACAGACATTATTAGTTTTTTTTTTTTTTGATGCATATTCAGTTTTGGACCGTGTTTCGGCACTTCATTTTTATCCCATCATTGCAATGAATGCTTCTGATTGTCAAAAAGAATCCATTTTTCATCACATATAACAATATGGTGTAGAAATAGTTTGCCTTTATGTCACGACAGCAAAGAAAGGCAAGCTTTGAGGTGGTTTCTCCTCTGACCCTTGTTTACTTCATGTGGTACCCATCTATCCAGCTTCTTTATCTTGCCCATTTGTTTCAAATGGTCCAATATTCTTGGAATAGTAATGTCAAACCTGCTGCTAATTCACGCATAGGTCGAGATGGATTTGCTTCCATTCTAGCTTTCAGCTCATCATTAGCCACCTTGGTCTCAGGCCGCCCACAGGGCTCATTTTCAAGGTTAAAATCACTAGAACAAAACTTCTCAAACCATCGATGTACTGGGCCTTCATTAGCCACATTCTTCCCTAACACTTCGCTGATATTTCGAGCTGTCTGCGCTTCATTGGTTCCACAAGAGAACTCATATTTGAAAATAACGTGAATTTTTTACTTATCCATGGTTTCACAAAAATTGCTCTAAAAAAATTTTGAAAGATAATCACAAGCTAAATCACGCATTTGAAAGAATGAGGACGTACCTCCACAATAAAAATAAAATAAGAAGTGTCAAAGTGAAATTTAAGAGATATCAACTGTCAAACCTCATACTTAAGGAAATCAGACATTTCATACTTAATAACCTAATATACGCCAGAGTGTTTTACAAGTCATCTGGTTTCATCCTTTTAGCAATTTTCTGATGCAGATTCTAGGGTTCCTATTTTGCAACTAAAGAAGAAATGTTAAGGATTTTTCCCAAGATCATATAACTCATAAATAGTGGAGTTAGGGTTTGTACATATGCTTCAAAAACTAAGTTCTTTCCATATCATCACATAAATTCAGCAGTTTGAAAAATGAATTAATTATAATTTTATTACTCTATTAATTAAAAAGAACATAGTATGTTTGCTTTGACCATTTCAAGTGCTGTAGGAAACATAGTGCTATTCTTAATGAGTTTAGAAACTAGATACAAAACATAAAATTTACTATCATAAAATCATTACAAAGTCAGCAGAGGATTATGAGTCATCTTGTGTGAGACAATTTAGAAATGTCCTATTGAAGGGATTGGGGATTTTTAAGAGCTAAAGCTGGCAGGGAATTCTTCATGACTAGAAGAGATTTGAACTGGAAACACATGACTGAAAATTCAGAGAATGGCATATGTATGCTGATGTAAATACAAGAGATGGACTCTCCTGGACAGAGTGGAGGGGGTGGAGTATATAAAGAGATGAAAAATCAGGTAAACTGGGCCACTTCAAACTATGGGATCATGACAGAAAGTCAATTTGGGGGCTCATGAACCTCATCTTTTAAAGAGAATATAATAGGGTAGAATAGAAAAGTGACAGTAAATTGCATACGGTATGTGTAAATATTGTTTTAGAAAACTTGTTTCAATTATGTGAGTGTACACACAGTGTATGTGTGGATGCACACACATGCTAAACTACAATATAAAATATTTTTTTTCTGGTCATCGTTAAAAACATTTGAGAAATATCAGGATGCATGGTGCAGACAGTTTGAGGGAGATCTGGAAACTTCACAGGAGATAGGAGACAGAAAGAAATGGGAGGCTCTTAAATATTTTGAGAAAAAGGGACCCAGTGAAAACAAGGCCAAAGCGAGACTAGACTGGCAGTGAAATACAGGATGACTGGAGGGATGAAGAGACTGTTTTGAGCAAGGCCAACAAGGAGCTTGTTGCAGTAATCTAGTGATCTAGTAATCTAGTGCAGTAATCTAGCCTGTTGCAGTAATATAATGAGCTGATGGGAACTGAGACTTGGGGCTGTGGATGGAAAGAATGGGAAAGGAGAGACAGGCATTTCAGAGCACAAACTTTCGGGATGACTGTTGACTAAATAAAGGAAGATGGCAAGGAACAGATCAAAAAGAACATGAAGATCCTGATCCAGTATGTCAAGGGAATGGCGCTTTTCAGAGATCAGTTTAAGGTGAAGATTACCTTAAGGAGAAGATAAATAGGGCTTTGGCCAAGTTAATCTTGCAGTGAAGTTGAAATAACCATTAGGCATTTATGAAATATGGTAATTGAGTAGGGTTGAAGAAACAGTTCTGCAGGTATGGTTTGAGAAGTCAAACTACAGGTGAGAATCAATAGTACTAAAAAAAATTAAGATCCAAAGACAGTAGGAGATGAGTATCAAAAAAGCAATCAGAGGGGAAGAACATTGCAGAATCGAGAAAGCCAAGAAGGGGGCGTTAACCAGAGTGTATTTTGAGGAAGGACTGAATGACCTTGTAGTAAAGACATCCTTGGGTGACCTTTGAGCATGCAATTTTGGTACGATGGCCAGAATTCAAAGATCTCTGGAAATTGAGGATCGAGAAAGTGGTAAAGAAATGCAGAGAAAAGATAGGAAGAAATCATCTAAGAATTTTTACATGGAAAGACAAGAGACAAATCGGAGAGTAACCAATGAGAAGATAATAGGTCTCCTCTTTATCCTCCCTCTGAAATTTAGAAAATCTCTTTGCACATTCAAAGTCAGACGGGACAAAGGCTATGGAGACAGGATTGGAAATGTTGAAGGTGAGAGGGTAAGTCAGAAAATACGGTGGTGTATGTATTTAACATTAGATGGCCTTTGTTTCCAGAACCCAAGCAGGCCCAGGAATAATTGACCCATCCTAACTTTCAACTGAAAGAAAGACAATCATGGATAAAAATTAAAGCCAAGTTGGTACTCTTCTGCTCTGCCAGAACAGTCTTCCTCAATCAGGTGCATTCCTCTGCTTTTATGTACACAATGGCCGTGTCACAGAACACTAGGGAAGAAAACTTTATTAGAGGGGCTATAAAATACCAGGCTGCCATCAGGGGTGATTGGTGAGGCTCATTAAAACGTGGTGAAACTTCTAAAGCCTTTAGATCAGCACTTCACGTCCATCATTCCTTCTCTCCCAATTGTTGGTGGGAAAAGCTATGAAAGCACTGAAGGATTTAATTATTTCCTATCCATTACCAACCGACTGCGCACAGCTTTACAAATTTAGCAATTCACTTTGATTTCTCTTCAGTCTGTCATTAGGAAAATTTGATTTAAATATTTGTATTCTCTTTTACATTTTTTAACACACCAAATATGACAGAAATATTTAATAAACCAGATCCTAGCACCATTTAGAACAGGAAGAAATCAGAGTTTTAATGAATTGTCTTAATAGTAATATCATAAATCTCTTTCAAGACTGCTCACTAACTTCTGAACTTCACTTATTAAGAAACCGCTAAGCGGACACGATAGAATGGCTCACAAAAATGCCCAACCTCTTTCCTTTGAATACTAACACTGAGACAAACTTAGTGGGCTGTAACAATGTGGCTACAGTAAAAAACAAACAAACAAACTGCAAATCATTCCATGAATACATTCTTGATTTTAAAAAAGTAGAATTTGAAATACAAAAACCTAGAAATTGGAAGATGTAGGTCTGGTTCTGATTCCAAGTGACCTTGGGCAATTGCTTGGCCTCAGTTTCTACATTTATAAAATAAAGGCTATAGAAAGAAAGAAGGAAGGGAATGAGTTAGAGAGGGAGGAAAAAGAGGCAGGGAGGCAGGCAGGCAGGCAAGAAGTTGGCTAGTTAGGTAGCATTAGAGGGGCAGCTACTCTGGGCCAGAAACCATTGGCACACTTCCCAGAAAGCATAATAAATGATCCCAGTCCCTTATCGTCTTAAAATTTTGTGATTCTGCAGCATTTCATCTCTAGATAATATTGTTTTAAATTGACTCAAGGGTGGAAATGCCATTATCATTATTATCTTGTTTTCCATGAGGCTTAATCTAGTTACTTCATCAAAGAGACAAGGTGTGGAAGGCAAAATAGGCTTCAAGTATTAGCTTCTACTCGTGGAAAAGTAAATCTGTTGTTTGGAACAAAGACCTGTTATCTATAGAGGAGGAGCTCTTTCATCTGTGTAACTGTCGATATATGGTTCTCCCACAATAAGATGTAATGAATTCCAGGGCTTCTGCCTTTGTAACAGGCTATTAGAGTGCCCTGCTATCCATTATTCATCACTCTTGCCTCAGCTCCAAATAGAACAGTAAACAGATCTAAGGAATAAATATTTTTCACACTGAAGAATTCTTCCTTCTAGGATCACAGTGTCTAGTCTCAGATAACCCTCCTGAACTTAATGTTTGCCAGAGATTTCACTGGCATGTTTTCTTTTGAAGGGAGGAAGCACCAGTCTTTTTATTATTATTATTATTTTATATTTTCTTCTTTCTGTTGTTCCCTCCAAACCATGAAGTAGCTTTCCCACCCTACTCAGTCTCCACTACAGGCCCAGATACTTACTTCTTCTCATTTGACAGTCTTCTCTTCTTATGTTTGAATCATCTCTACTTTTCTTTTTCTCCCTCTGCATTTTTGTTTCTGTTTTTTGCCTCCTCCAATAATTGAGCAGCAAATTTGAATTTTGTCTTTATACACTGAAAGCTGTATTTTTTTTACAGAAAAAATAACCTCTTCAAATATTTCAAATTTAAAGACCATAGACCCTAATCGAATGTTCATTATAATTAAAGAAGAAAATATATCTTACCCTCAACTTATTCTAACTAAACATTCTGGTTCAGTTTATAAACAGGAAGAGAATTATCAAAATTAAGCTTTCTGTTGAAACTAGTAAAGCTTTAAAGATTCCAAATGGACAGAATTCATCAGAATGATAATATTGAAAAACGAAACACATGATTTTTCCCACGAAAGATATAAATATGTGTTCAATAGCTTTATCACATAATAAAATAATTAGGATGCAGTTCCAGCTTTCATTATAAGTGTTAGCAGACATTCTATCATTTAAAAACGTTATGAAGTAATGCAAATATATATGCACTAAATTTTAGATGTGGTTTGGATTGATTTTGAAGCTATTAATCATACAGAGGAATAAAAGAAAATGAGAAGCACAAAACTTGAGTCAGTATGTCCTGGTGGGTTATGCATACTGGGAAACAAAGCAGGGACCAAGGGATGGTGCCCTTTTTGTCAGAAGTCAATAAAATGCTGTTTGCAGCTCAGATATACTTGTCTCAACTCTAGCAGCCACAAATCAACTTTTCTTTTAAAACATATTTATAAAGCCAACCAATACTGTCTCTTGGAGACAGCCATATTAATACCAATTTATACATATAAACATGTTTTCTTTTGGTCTTCAAAGAAAGTTCTGCCATACTAGATTTCAAGATTGTAGTGAAGAGGAGATTCATTGACTGCCTGAGTAGCACACATGTATTGTTTGGATTATACCATTAGATTTCCTCACAACATTATTCTCCAGATTAAAAAAACCTTACTGTCCTACATTCCTACCATTCTGGTTTCCTTTTTCCGCAAACCACATTTTGGTTTAGTAGAACTCTTTGGATCTGCATCAAAGAAAAATCAACTTACATTAAAATGGCCATTTCTGCTGTTTCCCATAATATAATCTTGAAAACTACAAGCAGAAATCAATAGAAAGTATCCTACCCTGAAGGATTCACAAGTTATTGAAGATTCATTTGCCACTTAATAAAAATAACGCCCTCAAACAAAACCAAGATATCATTTACTAATGTAGGGCAGAATTAATGCAATTGGTTTAGGTATAGTTTTAAGGGTTTGAAATATTGGATTAAAAGTTATGATTCACCACTCTTACCATGGGTAAGAGTGGAAAGTAAATAAGCTGGCACATAATAAAACAATGGATTTAGTTCCTTTGAGCCATTGTTAAGTCTGAAAGGGGACTAGAGAAAATAAATAAAACTAGCTGCTAATCAATATGTGTAACTCTGATTTCCGATATCATGAAAATAAATCCTGGTTGGTATATTGGGATATTTCTAGGGTCTTTCAACTTTGAAAAATAAAGATAGAAAATGAATTACGAACCATGAGTTTTACTGCTGTAATAAATATTCAAGCAAAACAATATAAATATAAACTAATTTCCTTGTACATGAAAGTAACTGCCTAGAATTTTAAAAATATATTTCCCTCGATGCATTTATTTAAGTCCTACTGAAGTCTGGGTCATGATTGTGTGGTTAGAGAAGACATAGTCTGACTCCGAAAGTAAACAGTGACTTTATTAAATTGAAGGAAAGTTTATGTACAGTGAAATGAAAATTTTTGTTGAGTTTGGACCAATGCACAGATTCTAATAATCAACACACCAATAAATATAAAGAATATGCCCAGCACTCCTTAAATTTCTGTGTTTCCTTTCCAGTCAATTATTAATCCTCCTGTATAATAGGCAACTACTGTTTGATTTCTATCATCATAGTTTAGCTTTTCCTAATCTTGAGCTTTATATAATTATAGCTATGCAGTGTGTATTCTTTTTTTCAGTTTTTTTTGCTCAACATGTTTTTCGGAATCATTCGTGTTATATACATACATATATATATATGTCAACAGTTTATTATTGTCTATTGATGGTTGGTGTACCACTGTATGGCTATATCAAAATTTATTTATATATTCCCCTATTTATAGACTTTTGGGTTGTTTCCAGATTTGGGCTATTATAAATAAAACAGCTATAAATATTTCATACAAATCATTTTGTGGACATATACTTTCATTTTTCTTAGATAAAAACCTAAAAGAGGAATTGCTGGATCATAAGGTATGTGCACATTTAACTTTATAATGGAACACTAAACAGTTTTTCAGGTGTCTATACTATTTTTAATTCCACTGGCAATGTATGAGAGTTCAGTTGCTCCGCATCCTTACCAGCGTTTAGTGTTCTCAGTTGTTTCAACTTTATCTATTCCAGTGGGTGTTGATGGCATCTTACTTTGGTTTTAAATTGCATTTCCATTTTCATGTGCTTATTGGCCATTATGTATCTTTCTTGTGTGAAGTATCTATACAAGTCTCTCACACATTTTTTATTTGGGATGTTTGTCTTTTCATTACTGAAGACACACACACACATATATAAATGTATATCTATGTATAAATATATAGCTATATTATATATACATGCACACACACATAGAATACACTTATTTTGTCAAATAAATATACTGAATGTTTTCTCTCAGTCTGTCAGTTTTCATTTCTTAATGGCATGCTTTGAAGTGCATAAGTTTTTAAGTTTGATGATGTCCTATTCATTATTTTTTATCTTTATGGTTAGTGCCCTTTGTATGCTTTCTTAGAAATCTTTACCCAGTCAAAGTTATAAAGAAATTTTTCTATTTATTTCTAGAAAGTTCATAATCTTAGCTTTTATGTTTAGGTTTATAATCAAAATCAAATTAATTTTATGCATAGTATGATGTAGAGGTTAAGATTCATTTTTTTTCCCATATATTTTCCTGGTTAATCTAGCCCATTTGCTAGAAAGGGTTGCTTTTCCCTTGGTGCCATTATCAAAAAGCATTTAACTGTATATGTGAGGCCCTATTTATGTACTATTCTTTTCCATTGATATATTTATCTATACTTACGCAGATATCACAATGTCATGATTACTGTGGGTGTTTTTTTATACTAATTAAAATCAGGTAGTTTGGGTCATCCAACTGTGTTCTTTTCCATCATTGTTTGGGTCGCTCTAATTCTTTGCATTTCCATTCAAATTTTTGATCAGCTTGGCAATTTAAGTCTGCTGTAATTTTGGTTATGATGCAGATCAATTTGAAAGGCTGGACATCTTTACAATACTGAGACTTCTGATTCATGAATATGGAATATCTCTCTTTTTAATTTGCTCTTTAACTTCTCTTAGTCATATTTATGATTATTTTATTCTAGAATAAAAGACTTCTTATTCTAGAAGTCTTTCACACTTTTGTTAAATTTATTCTGTTGGTGCTATTTAAAGGATATTTTTAAAATTTATTTTCCAATTTTTTGTCAAAATACATAAAAAATGGCATGACAAGCGATCAAAGTTAGTATCACCAATTATAGGACAAACTGACATCAGGAGCTTCTAGTAATGCTTGAAGTAAAGCAAACACCACTTATATAGTAAACATTACAAAAATCTACAATTTAAATCAAATAATGAATATTCACCAAACAAATCTAAATTAACCATTCGATAAGACAATGAGCCTGTAATCTTAAAGGATATTAATGTCACGAAAAACAAGAAAAGTTGAGGAAGTGATCCAGATTAAAGGAGGCTAAAGAGATACAACAACAAACTGCAACGCATGATACTGTTTTAAATCCTAAATTGTTAAAAACAAATGATCTAAAGGACAATTGGCAAAATTTGAAGTTAGAGCAAATTAGATAATGGTATTATATCTATGTAAAATTTCCTGAATTTGATAATTAAGCTGTAGTTACATAAAAGAATTTCCTCATTATTGGTAGATAAAATATTGAAGTAGTTAAGAATAGAGGGTCACCATCTCTACAAATTAATTCAAACATATCAGCAAAATAAATAAGTAGATACAAAATAGCAATGCACGTATGTATATATATGTATTATACAGACAAACACTGAAAGAGGTAAAGCCAATGCAGCACCTTGTAAACAATAGCTGAATGTATGTGAAGGTCGTAGGAGAGTTTATTGTAAGATATTTGCAACTCTTCTGCATGTCTATTTTTCTATTAATAAATAGCAATTTTAACTAAAGTAATAATAGCAAAGTTAGATATATGGATCATTCTTTCCTGTAATTTAGCAAGAATCATGTTAACTCGTTTGCCACTTGAAAGACAGTGGTAAATGTTGTTCTTCAGTTGCCAAGGATTTCTACAATCTCTGGCTTGTTATGCTTTGTTTGAAGGCAGGACAATGTTTCCCTGGGAAAAGGAGTTGAGGGAAACTGCAGGATGGTGGACAAGAAGCAACGGCCCCTAAACTAAGACTCTCATGAGCTGCTCTTTTTTATGACTAACTTTTCACAAAGACTAAATTAAAATAATGCCAACTGGAAGCCTGCTTGTTGTTTTTTGGTTTTTTTCTTCCTTATCTTAGTTCATTAAAAAGAAACAAACATTTTTCATCTGAAAATATGACTGCCCACAATAATGTAATTTCCATCTCCACACATCCTATAAATTCTGCAGTGTGTTTATTCAGGTATATCTTTATTCTATATACTTTTATTTAGCAAATACAAAGTGAGAGTGACACTATAAATCAACAGGAAAACAGGCAGATAAATGTGGAGGGTGTAATTTCTTATACCTCCATTTATTTTGCCCACATTCTTCTGGCAATATTTCATCATGTACAATGACCTAAACAAGCAGGGGTAATTTAAAAGAAAATTAGTTGAATCTGGAAGGTATGGAGGATTTTTATAATTACTATAGTTCATAGTTTTTTTTCCCCCCTTTTTGGATTGTAACACTGCAAAAGTTAATTTTGTTTATAAACCCAATTTTCATGGACAAAAGTGATTTTCTTTATGTTTGTATTGGATCTACAAAAATACAAACAACATGAGAATACCCACTGTACCACTTTCATTTAACTTTCCTCTGAAACATAATTTCTTACTTCTTAATTTTGATTTTTTGATATCTGTACATTCTTCTTGAAATTTGAAGAGATCAATCTCTATTTAAACTCATGAGAACCAATAAATTTACTTCATATGGCAAATCTGAATTAATTTTTATTGTTTTTATTAGAATTTTGATAACTTTCTGCTTTCATGCTATTGACCCCAACTTTTCTGGGGTGTTCCTCCTACTTAATAGTCATCTTTTAGACAACAAATTTTACACACAATGCAAGGCTAATTTTATCACAGGATTACAAACAGACCAACACATTCAACTAAGGCCTGATGGAAAAGCCACACACAAAAAAAGGCTGTGCACATACCCTGTGCACACCCATACTTTAACAGATTCCAAGATAAAGATCCTTTTGAAAGTCAAAGATATCCTATAAAGGATTGTTAGCATTCAACAATGAACTCAATCATGTTACCTTTAGTCCATTGCTGTTCTCAAGACTCACAAAATGGTTAAGGTTAATTCCTTTTACTAAGAACCTTCAACATGCTATTTACAGAGGAATTCATTTGCAGACTTATTTCAAAGAGGTCAGCAGGTGCAATGTATTCTTTAGAGGAATTCTGACTCATTTCTCCAGATTGCAAGATATTGTCTTTGTCTACACAGTAAGCATTTTAGGCATGACAAGAATGAGTGGCTACATTTTTAAATTTACCAGTTTGGAAAGTCTAAAAAATGTTCATGGAAAGTCTGTACTATAAAATGATATACATTTTGAAAAATCTGATACACAATGCCAGATATAGGTTGTATTTAGAGTGTCCATACATCCAGTTTGCCTGGGACAATTTTGAATAACTTCCTCCATTCACTTTAAAAAGAATCCTACTTTGTATCAAAATTTATTTTGGGCATGTGGATGTCTACTTGTTACAGCACCATTTGTTGAAAAGTCTTACAGACCTTATGCTTTAAAAATTAAATCAAAATAGATCTTAGAACTAAATGTAAAACACAAAATTATAAAATTTCTGGAAGAAAATACAGACACTCCTTGAAGTACAATGGGATTGTGTTCCTGTAAGCCCATTATAAGTTAAAAATATTGTAAGTCAAAAATGCGTTTAATATACCTATTCTACTGAATATCATAACTTAGCCTAGCTTACCTTAAATGTGTTTAGAACACTTACATTAGCCTACAGTTGCACAAAATTATCTAACACAAAGGCTATTTTATAACAAAGTGTTGAATATCTCATGAATTTACTGAATACTATCCTGAAAATGAAAAACAGAATGGTTGTATAGGTACTCAAAGTATGATTTCTACTCAGTGTGTATTGCTTTCACACAATCATAAAGTCAAAAAAATTGTAAGTTGAACCATCATAAGTTGGGGACCACCTGTATAGAAGAAAATATAAGTAACCATTGGTTTGGTGATGAGTGTTTAGATACAATGCCAAAGCATGATCCATGAAAAAAAATAACTGAAACACATTCAAATTGAAAACCTCCACCCTAGGAAAGACATTGCTAACAGAATGAAAAAACAAGCTATAGACTGGGAGAAAACATTTGTATAATACAAAGAATTCTCAAAACTCAATAAAATAAAATGAAATAAAAAGAATCTTATTTTAGATGTTAAATGATATGGTCACCTTAGCTATGGTGCCTATATTTGGATATTTATATCTACAAGTTTTCTTCAAGCAGATAGGTTTCAATTATTTCCACAACTTTGCTTCCAATAAAATTTATCCTGATTCTCACTAAATCCTGGGGGGAGAAGAGATGCACTGACTTTACACGTTCACTGTGTGAATTGAGGAACTTTTGTTTTCAAACAATCTGGTTTCTGGAATATCATTACCAGAATTGATTGTAATATAGTTGAAAGACAGCTGTGCATAGAGAAATTTTAAGATTCCAAGTTGGCCAAACTGATGAAATTTCAAGGGTAACCACAGCTAAAATTCAGCATTCAAAATTAAAAATAAATTAAATTGTCTAGAATTTGATTGAGGTCATAATCTCCAGGATAAAGCCCCTGGAATTTTACATTTTAATTTTCAAGAACTGCTGTTGACTTCTTCTTTTACTTACTGAGGTCAAAATTGGTTTCACAATTTTTATTCAGCCACACGTGTGGTTGTAAATTTCCATTAAAGCACAACACTCAGTGGTCATATCAACTTAATATGTATTTTTAATCTAATTCTTTTTCACATATATTTTCTTTTCATATTACTTTGTTTAAAACTTATATTGTGCTTCCTAGGTACCAAGAGCTGTTGTAAGGGCTTTTATAAATATAAACACATTTAGTTATTGCAAAACCCTATAAGATAGGTTCTATTACAATCATAGTTGCCATTTCACTGATGAAGAAACTGAGGACAGGGTGGTAAGGTAACTTGTGGAAGAGCACACAGTATGATGTTCAGGATTTGGCCCTGGGCAACTTGACTCCAGCATCCACGATCTAAACCACCTTAGGATCTCTTTCAAATAGGCAAGAAACTACTTCCACTTTACCAAAGAAGTAACTTACAGATCAAATGCTAGCTTAGTTAAGAGAGTAAGCCTAATGTTTTCTTTTCTTTCTTTCTTTTTTTTTTTTTTTGAGACAGTCTCACTCTGTTGCTGGGACTAGAGTGCCGTGGCATCAGCCTAGCTCAGGGCAACTTCAAACTCCTGGGCTCAAGCGATCCTCCTGCCTTAGTCTCCCAAGTAGCTGGGACTACAGGCATGCGCCACCATGCCCAGCTAATTTTTTCTGTATATTTTTAGTTGTCCAGCTAATTTCTTTCTATTTTTAGTAGAGATGGGGTCTCGCTCTTGCTCAGGCTGGTCTCGAGCTCCCGAACTCAAACGATCCGCCCACCTCGGCCTCTCAGAGTGAAGGCTAGGATTACAGGCGTGAGCCACCTCGCCGGGCCTAGCCTAATGTTTTAATTCACTCATTTATTTAAAGAAACGATTTGTTGAGCAGCTACTATATGCAAAGCATTGTGGGAAACAGGAGAATTTAAATTATTTCTAAAATCCTTCAGGGGCCACATGTAATCAGATCATCACATCATATAGTAGTAGGTCTCAAACCTTACTTGTGCATGCAAAACACAGGGATTTTTTAATAACTGTTGCCCCCAAAGGAGAACAGGATGAAGGTGCCAAAGGCACAAACCCTCTGTACTATACAGCAGGAAGCAGTTGTTTGTCTAGTTGCATATAAGGAAAGAAAATTAGAAGCCTCCAAATTTAAAACATTTAAAAGCCTAAAATCCAGAAATAATTCACACTTTTCCATTCAGATGGGACTTGACTCCACATATGTGTGTACTGAGTATGGTAGGGTACCTTCATGAACAGGAGTGGGCTGAGGTGGGTGGTACAGTAGATTCTAAGTGCAGAGGCTCTGAAAGAAGACAATCTGTGCTTAGGTGGTAGCTGTTACATACTACCTGTGTATCCTTGAGGAAGTCACTGAACTTCATCTTTTCAATCTGTAAAATGAGAGCAATAAGACGTCTATTTCTTCAGATGTAAGAATTGAAAAGAAAACGAAGATTTTGGAAGAGTACAGGCACACTGTAAGTACTCAATAAGTGACAGTTATTACTAATATTATTTAAAGTGATCAGGCATGCTCTATTATTTAATCATTCCCAACTATAGAATTGCATGTAGGTTGCCACAAACACATAATTTAGCTAGCTCAATCTCTGAACTCATTAGCAAGATGCTAGTGTGCATAATTATACATAAAAAAACTAAAATCTACAAAAATAACAAAACTCCTGGATCTGATTTTTCACTTGAGTTATGGTTAACTTGAGTGTGGGGATAGGGTGATTATTCATCCCATTTCTGGAACAATGGGATTGGGAGCAGGCAGGGCTATAACATTGCACATTGTTATAGCACAATGTAGTCATCATTTTACTTTATAGTATAATAAAGTCAGTACCTAAAAAAAGTTTCTGGTCTTTTATATGGTCCATGTTTCTTGGAATCTTTAACAGAAGTAAGCATACAAGACTTCTGGAATGTAAATAAAATGTCTGAGATTTCTTTTGTCTGTCTTTTCCAGGTATTCCATCAAGTAACTAAAGCATGCTTTAATTTTAAAAATCTATTCAGCCACAAAAAACAAGGGTGATCTAGCACCCTCTGTATTATCCTGGATAGAGCTGGAGCCCATTCTACTAGGTATCACAAGAATGGAAAAACAAGCACCACATGTACTCACCATCAAAATGATATTACTTGATCAATACTTATGTGCAGATCTGATTGAAACATTCATCAGGTGTCGGGCAGGTGGGAGGGGGGAAAAGGGGAAGTGTATATTCACACCTAATGGGTGTGGTGCACACTGTCTGGGGGATGCATGCTTCAAGCTCTGACTCGGGTGGGGCAAAGGCAATATATGTAACCTAAACGTTTGTACCCCCATAAGATGCTGAAATAAAAATAAGAAAAAAAATTAAAATTACAAAATCTAACCAAAATCTCTAAGTCTTTTCTTCTAGAAAAATATTTAAATGTTACCAGTTATTTTTCAATTGCCGTATAAGAAGTATCTATGAAAATACTTTTGTCTATTTTCCTATATTTGAGATTGTTGTAACTCTCCAAACATTTAATTTTCTAATATTGAAGAAAAATCAAGAATGATACTACAAAACTCTTATGCATTCCTCACATTTCCAAAAAAATTTAGATTGATAATCAAAAGTTATAACAGCTCTTTGAAATGAATTATTCTTCAGAAGGAAATTCATCATTGAAGTTATTGGCATCCTTAAAGGAGCCAGTAATTATGACAAAATGTTGTGTAATTCACACTATGCACACATTGCTGTGAATATATTTAAAATAATGAGTGTTGGTGGGTATGAAATTTCAGTAGGACACCTTCTGTTCTCTCTAGAAACATGAACTGCAAAGAAACAAGTCCTGCAATTTTAGAATGAGAAGTGTATAGATGCCTGCTAATAAGACAGTTGAGGTTGTGTATCATTAGTGGCATTTTTGTGTAGCCCTTCATTTGTGAACAAATTCTGAGAATAGCAATCTGGGAATCCATAAATCCTACTGAGCTTTGGTTAAATGACATTCATTATAAAGAACACCTGGAGGGAAAACCGGAGAATTGAGTCACAGCTAGAAAGATCAGATTACCTGAGCTCTGTATGTCTTGGTTAAGTAAGGCAGCCTGGTACGAGAATGATCTTTTCCCTGCAGTTGTTTCAACAGTATTATATTGGGATAAAATTAGCGGTTTAGCTAATACTGTGTTACTTTTCTTTTGTTTATATATTTCCTCACATGTAATATTGAGCATTTGATGCTGTTTGTGTTGTGTAGGTGAATTTCACTTCTGTTACATGGCATCCTAGCAGAATGTTTATTTATAATAATTTTGCTACCTTTCGTGGTCATCACTTTGCATCTGAGCAAAACTATTAAAATTTATATATGCAGGTGAAAACTAACGAGTAAAAACTTATCAGTAATCATGATTTTCATCATAGTTTATATATGTAATAAGAAATATTAAAAATAATTTAAAATCCAACTTATTCCATACAAAAAGGAGAAAAAGTTCAAGGAATGGCTGAACGTTTAAATAGTGAGTTATTTAAATAGTAAGTAATTGATACCAGTTTCTCCAATGGGGCTTGGAAAACTGTCACCAAATTACCGAAAT
Source organism: Lepilemur ruficaudatus (assembly GCA_963574885.1). Classification (NCBI taxonomy): domain Eukaryota; kingdom Metazoa; phylum Chordata; class Mammalia; order Primates; family Lepilemuridae; genus Lepilemur; species Lepilemur ruficaudatus. The sequence goes on from CAUYRT010075926.1 coordinate 68,259, forward strand.
GAAAATGTGAACGTGACCTGCAGTTTTTGAAAGAGTGACCCTGGTGTGGGGTGAGGTATCCTGCTAGGACCAGCAGCTATTCAAGATTCTCATCACCCCCTAGGTCTGGAAATACTCAGCACTAGTTTTTTTTAATTAGTAAAATAAATTGCCTCAAATATTTTCTACATGTGTTTTTTAATAAAAATTTTGGATTAAATTTAGTGATCAGACAATAAAGTACTATTTTTATTGGGTCAATAAACATTTAAAAGAATGCCAAATTTTATTATACATTTGAAATGTGCAATTAAGTACAGTGTCTTTTGGAGTATAATTTGACTTGAGATATCAAAAGATTTTTAAGATACACATACTCTGTTATCCAGTAATTATACTTCTAGGAGTATATACTAAAGAAAAAAATAGTACAGGTGGTCAAGTTGGATGGAAAGATTCTTGGTATGTTTTCAGAATTGTTAAAAGTTGGAAACAGTAAAGTGTTCAATAAGAAAACATTATTGGTAATATTCTATAGATATTAATATAATTTATGTGCTGTCCATGTGAAAATATTATGTAGTCATTAAAACATATGCTTGTTCCGGATAAATTTCAAAGTGAGGAAAATAAGCTACAGTTTGGTATATATAGTACTGGTCTGGTCTTATTTTTAAAAAGTCTGCATTCTTGCCTGCATGCACACATGAATGTGTTTGTGTAGAAAAATTATAGATGGAATGCATGCCATCATTTTAAGAGTGGATATCTCTTAGTTTTAAGATTATAGGTATTTTTTTTTCCTATCTCCTCTCTGTATTTTCTAATTTTTCAATAGTGGAGTTCAATCTCTTTGACAGAGACAGAGGGAGAGTAGAGATATGAAGTCCTTGCTGAGGTGGTGAAATCCTGTATCAGCATGTGACTGATGAAGTGTCTTCTGATACTGTACAGGCTTAACAATCTCAATCCACAACCCAAGGTTTGGGAAAATGAATTAAGTGTGTTGGGAGCGTAAGTATGTGTGGAGAAAGGCAGCAGAAAAAATATATCAGAATAATTGCATGGTTTTATAACTATTTTATCATATCGTGTGTATCATACGTATTTTATTATATGTATCTGACTAAAGAGATCCTGGGAGGACTGGGATGGTTTGCAAACTTGCATGTATTATAATATTACAAGAACACATAGACAAATTCTTCCTTTATTAAACCTGTGCACACCCCACCAGAATCAACTGACTGTAGAGGCATTAGAGATCTATCTGGACTCTTCTGACCATTCACTTTTCTCCTTCCAGGCTAACTAAGAAGAGTGATTAGTGCTCATGTCTTTTTAGAAAGAGTTACAGGTTACTATTAGAACAAACTGCTTTATAATACATAAAACAGATGGCATCAAGTTATTTTTTCTCAGTTAATAAACAATGTAAGTTGTTGATTTTTATCATTCTCCTAGCTAGCAAAATGACTGGCGTGAGATTTTGAATGAATGAATGAATGAATGAGACTTTTCTAGACCCTGCCACCTCCCAGACATTTTCATCTGTAAATCAGCATATTCCTGTGTGTGTGTGTTTTTTTTTTTTTTTGCACTCCTCCCATTCCTTCTATTTTTTAACAAGTGCCTTAATATGTCCCTTCAAACTATTGAATGTTGAGTGGAAGAGACAGACAGAGAAACAAATTGCTATAACACAATTTCACAAATGTTCCAATAAAGACAAGGAAGAAAATGTTAGGAAGTGTGGAAAAGGCTATTTGAGGGATTTAGAGTAGACCTTAAAAGGAGCTAAGATTGAAGCTCTACAGAAATTTGCTTAAAAGTGTAAGAATATAGATGAAAGGTACAGGGAGGGGACACAAAGGCTTTCCCAGGAAGAAGAAATCCAGTGGACAAAGGGAAGAGTCCTGAGAATTGTGGCCTTTGGGAGGATCTCAGAAACACAAGACAGAATGCATGTAGCAGGAACTGAGTCTGACTTGTGCCCAAGATAAAATTGGAGGTGTTTTAAACAAACCAGAGACATTTCACACTAGTAAATTTATTACATCCCTTTTAAATACTAGTGGTGAATTTTGTGAATCACATAATCTTTCCAGGAAAAAAAACTTTGTTGTGGGAAGGAGAGAGCAAAAGGACACTATACAACTCCCTGCTAGTGAATCACACTACTATATACATTTTCTTCCTTACTTCCTGGATAAAGACTAGACAATTAGTAGCTGACAGACCCTTAATGAAAAATGTCCCCCAAATCTAACTTAACCATAAAATTTATAGTCCAAAATTGGGACACTTTTAAGAATAAAGGAGAGTATCATTAATAATTATACAGATTACAGGCATATACTAACTATCTTCCCTCTACTAAAATCTAACACCTTGCTTGATATTCATTTTGGTTGATAAAGTATTGTTTAAAATGCAAAATATGTAGGGCAAACCTTGCTACATTCACCTTTTGATGTCAATTAAAATAATCAGACTTAGACCTTGTATAAGTAATATAATCTATAATTAAGAACTACAATTAGCACATATAGAATGGAGAAGGTAAGATTTAAAAGGTATGTCATTTGGATACAATATAGTAGAGTTGTTAAATATAGACAAATGTGGATTTAAACTTCGTTTCCACCTTGCTCTATGATCATTAGTACTTTACATAACTTCTTGGAACCTCAATTTTAACTAATCTGCAAAATAGGATAATATCTGCTCCCAAAGCTGATATGAAAATCAGATAAAACAACTTATATAAAGAACCAGTCACAGAATTGGAACTCAACATTATTCCTTTGCGAGAAGCTATATATTGGGTAGAGGGTTATTGTCCATGGACTACAACCATGAGAATTAAAGTCTAAAGAGCACATTCACTGAGTATAAACATCTGAATAAATATTATTAAAGAACATCTGACTAATATTATTAAATATTAAATAATATTAATATAATATTTAAATTAATTTATAATTAATAATTTATATTTAATAATATATAATAATTTATATCGATATTTATATTAATTTATAATTAATAATTATAATATTAAAATATTATTAAAGAACATCTGACTAATATTATTAAAGAAAACATATGACATTTACAGGATGTTTTAGCAAAACCAAAAGAAATTTTAACTAATTTAGCCAAAAGTGGTACAGAAACTTAAAAGATACTCATATAACATACGATGTTGTATAGCTCTAACATAAATTATGTCAGATTGATATGATCTTATTATTATGCAAATACCTTAAGATTGTGATTTAAATTTCCAACACACGTAAGTTTTATTTGTGTATCAATACCTTATTTAGTTTGTCCTAGATTTTGCATGTTATTTGTTCTTTGTTGCTTGTTATGAAACCACCACTAATTTTGTGTGCTTTAATTTTTGTCCTTACATCCATCATCTTTGGTCACTGATACAGATTTCACTGAGTAAAATTAAGAAAGGTGTTTTGAGGGGAGAGGACAATGGGCTGCATGATGGACAACAGACATTCTAAGTTGTCCTGAACCTGTGCAGCTATCACATGTTTCTCAAAACCAATATTTCAAACAATGGGGAAGAATTAATGTCCTATCAAAACAAACAAAGAATGAGAAATAAAAATACTCCTAATGATCCTAAGGAAAGAAGGAAAGAGAAAGAAACAGAGAAACAAAACAAAACTTGCAGTAGTGAGAGTCCACCTGCTGTAACAAAGTATTCTAACTGGTCATTCCCCGGAGACAAAATGCAGGTAAAAGCCTGGTGGCTCAGGGAGCCTAGCACATCCCACCTGGCGGAGTCTAATTTGAGATCTTTTTACAAACTGAGCCAACTAAGGGCAGAAATATATCCATAGTCCTGTCTCACATCTTCCTTGAATCCCTGCCCACCAAGCACCAGTCACAGCTGTTTTTACCCATTTTCTAAGTAAAAAGTAGTGTGAGACATTCTACAAAACAGTGGGAACCATGTAAAGGGCAAGTTTGCAAACAAGCAGACCTACTTGAACTGGGAAAAAGTCACAGGGCCAAGGGGCTGCCTCAGCCAGCTTTGAGCTGTCACAAAAAGAGCACTTTGATTCTCTTAATCAGATATTTCACAGAAAGGAGGAAGGGGAGGATCTTATGGAATGTTCAGTCAAATCAGTAGGAGCCTGGCATTCTGTTTTCCCATAACTCACCTGTGACAAGTGGGAATTTAACTTTTTTAATTGTTCAGTAATAGGACACATTCCCTCACTATTGTAATTAATGTCTTACTGCTGCCTGATTCTATTGCTTCTTGGTAGCTCAGTAGTATTGCTAAATGCAGACTGTAAAGTAAAGAAAGAGGAAACACTTGTTTGACAATTATAATGATTAGTAATTACAATTTTTATTATTATGAATAAATTTACTTTGTGATTTTAGATTTTACACTGTCATTATTGTGTAACCCTGAGCTCAAGCATCAATGTTGATTGAAAATTTTCAAGAAAACACTGAGGGATAATATGATGCATCGGATAACAAATTCCAACACCGTGTAACTTATGCAGTTAGTAGAATAACTGTGTCAAACACAGCAATAAAATCGAGTTAGAAAAGAACAGAAGAGAACTTTGTTTTTGCCATTACAAATTACTGGAGACACCGGTGATCATTTATGGGGTGATCAGTGAGTGACACTTGAGTAACTGGTTAATAATTCCTTGTTAGTAGCTTCTCTGTAATCCTTCATTAAACATTTTTCTAGATATTTGTATAGTTATAGGTTATTATGATGATTAAATATCTTAGATTACTAAACAAAGAAATATGACCATTTATAAAACTAAGGTAAAACTGTTAAGAATATTTTAGAAGTGTTCTTAACAAAATTCAAAAAAACAAAACATCACAATTTTGCTATTGCTCACTTTTCCCCAGATCTCCTGATCTTAATCTAGTTCTGCTTTCCTCAAATCTACGGTATCACTTCTCATCTTCTCTTCATTCTTTAAGCAAATACTAATTATGCACCCATTTGGTACCAGGCACTCTTCCATGTATTGTCAACACAGAAATTAATAAGACTTGGTATTTTCTTTGCACAAGCTAACAATAGATAAAATTAACTACAAAACTATGTAATAGCATGTAGTACACTCCAGATGCTAACCTGGAGTCCAGAACCAAGTGCTGTAGGGACAGAGAAGTGCAAACAGTAGGACATTAGGAAGGACTTCATAAAAGTTTTTAATCCATCTTTGGAAGGATGATAGTGGTTTCTTTGGGGTGAGAAGCTGAGGGAAGGGCATTCCATTCAGAGTCTTTGAACTATTTATTATAGGTAAAGGAAAACTTTTAAAGGATAAACAGAGCCTTCCAGAGCCTAGAATAAAAATGCATGGCTTCTTTGAGACACTCTGAGCAGTCAAGTATGATTGGAACAGAAGATTTGTAGGAGAAAAGACGTTGGCAATTCAACTAACTGATTTTTGTTGAATACATTATAGGCAGGTAACCATATGAGACATAATTCTATGTGCTTTATTGTATGTAACACATTCAATCAGCCTAACAAAGTAGACGTTATTCACCAAATAGATACCAGAAAAGGAAACTGAAACATCAAGAAGATGTAAATTTGGTCAAGCTCACCCAGTTATTGTCGTATCTGGGATTCCAGCTTGGTTCTTCTAAACATACCTGCCACAATTTGAATGTATGTGTCCCTCCAAAATGCATATATTGGAACTTAAAACTCCAATATATGAGTGATAGTATTAAAAGGTGGGTCCTTTTGGGAAGTGATTGAGTCATGAATGCTCCACTCTCATGAATGGGATAAATACCCTTATGAAAGAGGTTTCAGAGTGCTGCCCATCCCTTTTGGCCCTCCTGCCTTCCTCCACAGGAGGACACAATAACAAGGTACCATCTTGAAAGCAGAAAGCAAGCCTTCCCCAGACATTGAATCTGCTGGTACCTTGGTTTTGGACTTCCCAGCTTCCAGAATGGTGGGAAATCAATTCCTATTGTTTATAAATTGCTTAGTCTAAGGTATTTTGTTATAGCAGCAGGAACAGACTAAGATAATACCCTACTGGCAAATCCAAGTGAATTCAATTCTGAACGCCACCCAGTATCCTACAGAAGAGTCCAAAACTTTGCCCTGACAGCTTTACAAGTGACAATAGGTTTTGAGTTGAGGTATGACATAGGTACATTAAGCATCCGTAAGGCAAAGTTGTTTGGCTCAGATTCTATGTATAAGCTATGTGAGAGCTGGCAAATTACTCAGTCTCTCTGGTCTCTGTTTGCTTTTCATAAAATGGGGATAACAAGAATGTATGTTTTATGAAATTATTGCACCCATTTTTTAATACATAAAATGTATATATTATACAACGATTCTTGGCTCTACTAAGTTAGCAGTGTAAGAGATTCATGTTTCAGAAATAGCTCTGTGATAGCATTGTGGAGAATGGACTGGAGGAGTTGAAACTGGAGACTTCAATACTTCAGAAAAAGGATCCAGAAGACTTTAATCAGAGCACGTCAATGGGGGGGCAGAAGTGAGGGGAGCATTGAGAAATATTTCAGATGTAAAGATTGAAAGGATTTGGTGACCAATTGAGTTTAGGGAGGAGAGGAAGAGAGAAAAACAGAAAATGACACCAAGGTTTCTAGTTTAGGTGCCCAGGTAAATGCTGATGCCTCAGTACTTTATACTCCAAGTGCTATTTCCCTGTGACTCAACTATCCCAGAACTCTCCTGTCAGTCTGGCTGCCTGCAATGGATTCAGTGACTATTTATACCAAACAAACAAACAAATAAAAAACAAAAACAAAACCCCAAAACCAAACAAACTGGATGTTATTGTCTAAGTATATACCAGAAGGAGGCCAATAGAAGCAAATTCGTCCCACTAAGCCATTCTATGACTATAGTCCTAAACTGACCTCGTCTCAAGCCCCTTGGATGTGAAAATAATTGGGAAGTCACCTCTCAAGCTGGCTGACAACATGGCTTCTTGTTGGCTCCAGAGCTGCATAGAGGTATGGTGTTGGTGGGTAGTGAGTAAAAACCAAAACTGATAAATAGAGCTCATCCACAGTTTTAAGACATTTTGGTTTCACTTCAGACAATACTAAAATAAAGTTTTCAAATTGTGGTGAAGAGTGTTTCTTGAGAATGCTTATTGTCAGTTACAATTGATAAAATTTGAATTCTATATAATATCCAAAGTCCATGAGATGTTATAAAACTTAGGTACATGGGGGAAAAAACGAATTTTCAGATTACTGTTGTTCTTAATACAATATCCTACTGAACAGAACATGAAAATGTATAAACAAAAAGATAAAACGAACACCCAAGCAAATTCTAGACAAGATACTCCTTGGAAATCCTTCTTATTGCTTGAATTACATACACATAAAATATATTTCTGTCCTTGTCTAAAAAACTACCATCTGTACCTCTCTTCTACACAATCCAAGAATTAGGAGCACTGAATATTTTACATGCCATATAACATACAAAGCTATTATGAGACTTGTGTTTTTAATATTAAAATTTTAACTAAACTGCATTGCTTCTTTAACAAGTTATTATCGTGTATACATGACAACAGGTGACAGGAGATATATATAAGCAAATTTATTTTAAAGTTGGAGAATAGAGGAGGAGGAGTAAGGAACACTAAATTTTGTAGGTTCTCCATATATGTAAAAGTTTCTTCTTTTCATAGTCCATACATTCTTTTTCTTTTAAAAAGAATTTTATGAAAACAGCTGAGGTTTAGAAGATAGAAATGAACATTAGTCACATGATCGTACAAATGTCCTGAAAGCAGCAATCAGATTGTATCCCCCTTTGCATCTCTTCCTATTGTTTTTCTAGTGCCTGATACATCACATTAGAGAGATGTGGCACTCAATATGCATCTTCACCTTTACTCCCCAAAACACAGCCATCTTACTGCATAATTCTCAGACATGGTAGATTCACTGTTATCAAACCAAAGCCTCTTTTGATTTAGTTGAATCAAACACTGGCTTCTGAAACTTTGCACTGTCTGAATTAGGCAAGGACTTCCCTCAGCCCCTTATCATTCTTCATTTCTTTAAAAGCAACAGAAAGATAAGAAAAATAGCCCTACACATTTCCAATTTGTTAACAAAACTGCCATTGTAGTGAGTCCGAAAGCATGATGGCAAAAACACAGGAATGCTCTGACTTCTAAAAATAATACATTTTAAGTCCTCTTTTTCTACTAAATAAAGAGCTGTATTTCTCCTGGAAAAATTTACTTTGATTTTCCAAATCTTTAAAGTTGTTTGATAATTTAAGGTCAAAGTCACATATCTAAATATGCCTGAAGGAGTTTAACACTTTAACTAGCTAGCTCCATTCCATGACATACTCCAAACCAGATCAACAATAAACTTAGGGAAGGCCAACTGAACTGTTTTTTTTTTTTTCTGTTTTCTTTCTATTTCCACCATCTAAAAACTATGAGCCAGTTAATAACCGAAGTGTTTTTGCTATCTCTCAACAAATTGCTAAAAAGATGTTTTTAAAGTGAATGTATTATGTTATCAAAATATATGCCTATCCTTATATAAGCTTCAGTATAATTATAATTTTGTATAATTAGAGTTTTATGTCAAAAGATTTACAGCTTTATCACCTCAAGCAATATTTCACAGCTGCCAAGAATGATTTATGCAATAATGACTTAAACTGTAAAATAGAATTCTCAAAAGAAGGGCTGTCAAATATTCTTACTGCAAATAACTAGTTTTTTAAAAATTAATATTCTGGTAAACAACATGTCTAGCTGCACCTAGTACACTCACATAAAGGAGCATGGCAGGAAGTGTTGCTTCCCAGGGGTGACCATCCAGCTCACTGTTCACTGAATCATTGTGAAGTCATTGCATAGAACATGGGCTAAGACCGCTTATGAGCCTCTGGGCCACTCTGGAGAACAAGCTTTCAGAAATAATGCCTTGATAATATACCTGCTACTCCAGTATAAGCAAATGGAAAAAGTGGGAACAGAATATTGCAACTTTTTGTAAATTTGCTCTCTGTGCTTATTAGTTCACTCTTCACATTCCTGTGAAATGTCAAAAAAAGAATAAGTAAGGAAGCACTTATTGTATACAATTAAGAAATCAAGAAATTCTCAAAAGTAAATGAGCTCAATAATAAAGAATTAAGAAAACTTTGAGAAATGAACTTATAAAAATGTTGGTGATTTTTCACCCTTCCTGCTTTTATAAATGTAGACTGGCTGGTAGGTCTCTAAGAGGCAAGATTATCAAAGCTTTTGAACTTCATAAGCTCTGACTGATTTGCAGTTGCCATATGAATAAAACCAATGCCCTCTGAAGATTCCATTGAAGGTATCTGAACTAGCAGCAAAAACAAAGTTTATTACTGTCAAAGCAAACAAGTATGACTGTGTCTTCATGAAATCTAAAAAGGTCTTCAAATTTGTTTTTTTTTTCCTTTAGAAAAAAAGAAAAAGGTTGGCCCATCACCTCATATTCCCCATGTAAATTAAAGCAAAATAGGCAGAGTTTGTTGTTAACTCTAAAGATACCCAAGTCTTTGAAGACTTAAATCACATCTGAAAATGAAGTTTACAGAAACAATATTGTCACCAAATGTTAATATTTCTATACCTAAACAAGTTTGCAAATAAAGATTTTTTTTCCTGAATATAGGGGACTTTTGATTCATATAACCGAGCACATCACTAAGATAGAAAGATTTGCATTAGTCAATGTACAACATCTATCTTCACTACAGAAAGTTTAACAATCACATTTATGATTCCATATTAAATTGCCTATTTAAGGTGTTTTGCGATCATTTTACACACTCACATTGTACAAGTTTCAAAATATCACCACTCTACTTGCAGTGTAACAGATAACAACTTCTATTTGAAAACACTGAAAAATATCTTTAATATCTAAGTAATTTAGGCAGTTCAAATTAAATTTATACTGGAATGTTCTAGAAAATATAATGAACAAAGATAGAGCAATATTTCCTGAAGTAACCATAATATAGACTGTGTTGACATTATAATAAATATTCAGATAAGAAAAAATGTCAGACATTCAAATTGTTCCAAAAGTCCAGATTGTTGGCATCAGATACACAAAGAGATGAGCTGCATTTGGGTATCGAGAGCCTCAGTCCAATAAATGTTTTCAAGACAGCAGAGCAATTAGGCTATTTCTAGTATGCCAACACTACTGATTGGAAAGTGAGGGAAAAATAGAAAGAACTTTAAAAACAATCTCTGTGCTGTTTGATAACCATACGATTTCTTTCATTCCAGATTAATACTAAATTATACAAACCTGTTTTTCCAGTAATGCTTTGTTGTGCATATTCACTCAAGTTCCATGTTAAGGAAAATCCAGTAATTATGAATTATACATTTTTACCAGGAAACTTTTAATTATAAGACAACAAGAGTAAGAGTTAAACCTTTTCTCTGCTGGTTTTTTGCTCTGTAGTTTACCAAATGATGAGTCATTATATGATATAGGCTATAACGTATCACACATTTTACCAAAAATTTAAGGGTTTTCTAAAATTCTTAACAGGTACCCCTCTGCCTTACTAATTTCTGTCAATGAAATAAAAAGAAATACATGCTGATGCAATAGCAACAAAATTAATTGTAACATGCATATTTTTAAAATAATTTTATCTCTATGTTCTAAATTGTCAAATATTAAGTGCGCACATGTGAGAATGTATACACCTCAAAATGGGCATATATCTGAGAATTCATACACATGGGTTCATATACAAATATGTTGTGTATTTAAGGCATGCATGTTCATTAAATGTATATTTTTTACATAACTATCATAAGTCTATTATCCTAACAAACATAAAAGAAGAAGGTGTGCCCTTGAAGTTGAGAACCTTAAGTTTAAGATGCTAGTTTTGCTACAGTTGTAAAAATGAATACTAATAACTCCACAGTATCATTGTTCTTTTTCTACATTTCTTATTTTAGGATAAATCTTGAACACATGAACAATCATTGTTATTTGAACATACACAGTTTAACTGGACCAATTTTAGAAGTTTCTATTTTTCATCCTTAATCTTGTATAAAAATGGGCAAAAGAAACAAGAGGTGTCACCTATCAAATAAAACTAAGGAGCCAAGAAACACCTATAATAGTTTTAGTTTCAGATATAAAGTTTTAAACAAGACTTTGCTTCATGTTTTCAATTTCAAGCAAATAAAACTCTGTATTTCTCTTCTAACAAATATATATCAACACAAACAATAAATTATTAGTCTTTATACTATTTCTTAGAGAGTGTATAAGCATTGTAGCATTTTGTCCTCAGTGACATTGAGTTACAGCACTTTTGAAGAGTTCAAAGAGAGTACCCTTATTCAAAGAAGAAATTGCTTCTACTAGACCACAAACAAGAATGTTCATATTTCTTGGGTACCAAAAAACCAAAAGCAAAGCATATTTCTAAAATTGAATATTTGGGGCTTCTTTGCATATGAACTTTTAATAATCAACATTTCTTTTCAATGGAATCAAATATAAGGAATCCTAAAATAGATAAACTTTACCATTTTTGTGGTAGTAGGTGACCTCCACTTTCCTCTCCTCTGACCCCAGCAATGCCTGGGCGATTTGGGCAATATCATGTCTCTTGGTCTCAGGCCCATGGAGAAAGTCGCAGGTGCATGGCTTCTGCATGACATCTGGCCTGGAGAAACCAGTCATCTCACAGAACCCATCATTGCAATAGATGATGGCACAGTTCTGCACTCTGGCATTTGCAATGATAAATTTTTTATCTGTAATAAGAAGACAGTAAAGCATCTTTTAAAAAGCTTCCACAATATTCTTACTAACTCTGAAGCAATTTGTTGCATAAGAAGTATGAAATGTAGGTGCTTCCCCAAATTACTAATTGCTGTGGCTTTTACAAGAAAAAGAAAATACACACACACACACACACACAGCCCACAAACTTTAAATGTGAGCTTAAGGGTCTTCAGTAATTTTAAGGAAAAAGTATTAAGGAACTGCTCTTCAAATTGCAAGAATATAATTTCCCAAATAGTCTAGTTCTCAATCCCTGCAACTCCCAGCGGTCCTAGCGAACACTCACACTCATAAGCAGCTGGTCCATTGATATTTCCAGAATGCCACTTAATTGTAAGGTAAATAATTTCAAAACAAAACAGTGAAACATCCTGTAGCTGGAAGATTTCTGACTTCAACCTTGGCCCTTAGAACACAACTTTCTCAAAGTAGTTATTATTCTTTGGCTGTTTTATATCCCTTTAAGGTATATTACACACATCATGTTAAAAAAAAAAAAGGCAACTAGCTTTAGCAAAGAAATTAGTTCACATTTATTGGCAGATCAACAACGCAAAGGTTCACCTTTTCATAATATGTATTTTCCAAAAGAAAAAATATTTACACATACACACACAGTAAATATCATGTTAACACCTTTTTACTTTTACTTTGGGAGAACCTTAAATTTTTGTATAGGCGTAGGAATTTTAATACAAAGAGCATAATTTTGATCACAGATTATATTTACTCCTTCCAAATAGAATATGAAGCAGGGTATACAAGTTTATTTTGTACACAAGGTACCAGATCCTCACATCACTAAATGCAGTGCTGAAGTAATGGCAAAATATATGACATAAATGTGTTAACATAATTTTAGGAAAAGGTTAAATGTTAATTAACAAGTATATGGTTTTAAATTAATATATTTATTTAACAACAATTCATTTCCCATAGTTAGTCTATAGGAGAACATTAAATTTCTCTGCATTCAGTGTTTGTGGGATTTACTTATTACACTTCAATTTTTGAATTTCTAGATGGAAAATTTAAGGAGATAAAGGGACAGAAATATTCCTTTGAATAACGATCCATTTGCCTTGGGAACCAGCACAGATGAGACACTCCATTCCCAAATTATCCTGCTTGGGATATATTTGCATTGATTCAATACAAAGTTTAGCTTCTATAAACTAACAGCGAGCAAGCGTCTCCGTCATACCACAGCCCTGCAATTTAGCCAAGGTAAAGTACAGTTTGCATAACCATTTACATCGCTACCACCGTTTACATTCTCTTGTTCGAACAGGATGGTCTGCTCTGCTCCCGACTTTCAAAAAGTCTACACAGTAAAACAGCCTCAAAATATAAACCCGTGTTATACTAGCACGTTCCCTTTAAGATAGTAGAATAGTAGGACATTAAGTAGCAAGGCAGATAATGGAGCAGTGGGAGAGGAGGATCAAATTGCCTCCTATAATGGAGACCACGATCTAAAATGTAAACCAAAATTAATGCCAGAGGGAGAACACTCCGCTGCCTCCGGAAGCCCCCGGCTCGGTTTCGCAGCGTCTAACTTGACGGAGCCCGGAGTTGCCGGTCTCCCCGGCTGGTACGCGGCGGACGCCAAGCGCTCCCTCAAAGCAGAAAGCGAGGGAGAGAGAAAAGAACAAACGAACTTACTTTGCCCTTCGAATTTCCGTATGATGGTCCCCAGAAACGTATTCTGTGGTGCCACATGCCCCCTGCGCACAGGCATGTTGGCCCCGTCCTCCGAGGAGCGCTCCCCGAGCTCCGGAGTTCTCCCGGGATCTCTCCTCCGCTAGAGCCCAGGCCGGCGCGCGAGCCGCTCTTTGTGGCAGAGCATCCTCTTTTGAAGCCGGAATCCTCTTCCCATTAGCGCCGCTTCTAGACGCCCGCTTTCCCCACCGGAGTCCAGTCCATCCCCCTCACCTTCCGGAGGGGGCCTCGCACCGGACCGCCGCGGGCGAGAGGGTTTGGGGGTGGGGAGCGGGGAGGCGGCGGGGGAGGGAGGGCGGGAGGGAGCGGAGGGGGCGGGGTGGGAAGGGGCGGGGAGTCACAAGGGCAATCGATCTGCTTCTCTTCTCCCAAACAGCGCCAGTTTCCCAGCGCAAATGGGCTTAACCTGGCGGCCGCCCAGAGCCGCGAGGACGGCTGAGGGGGGATGGAAGACTTCTGCGGCTTTTGCAGGAAGGGGAGAAAGAAAAGGAGGCTGGGGGGGTGGCGGAAGGGGGGGGTTGACGTTTCTATCCCCGCCCTATCCCCCTACACACACTCACACTCGCACACGCAACCACACACACTCCCTTTATCCCGAGAGCTTGGGCGCCGCCACAGCTCGGGTTACTCAAGCGTGCTTTAGCGGAAGCCAGCCAAGAAATCTCCAAAACTCGGTGACAAACAGCTACTCTGGGAAAATGATCTCCATGGTCACCAGCCACAGGGCTCCATCCCTGAGCTCCTCACGCCGCAGTAGCTAAAGCACCCTTAGCTGCAAAGAAAAGACAGGTGGAGAAACAGTCCCTTCCGTGAGGAGTATTTGTAAGATCTGCTGGCGCTCAGGAGGTTGAAGATCGAGGAGGAGCCACTTAAGGGTGTAGGTTTAGCCTCGGAGCGCAGCTTGGATCCCTGGGTTCAGCGAGGGTGGGCGCTGAAGCCCGAACTGAATTGGCACGCGGGTCCCTGCCCGGCGCTGAGGCGCGCCCGGGAAGAGCGAAGCCACCCGCGCCGCCGAGCATGCCCAGACTCACTGCTGGAGCCCCTGGGGGGGTTGCAGTGTTGGGGGGTGATTGGGTCTCCAGGTGCTGGAGGCTGCGAGAAAAAATGAGAAAGCTAAAGATGAGAAGGCCGAGCACTGTGCGAGTGACTGGTGCAAAACAAGGAAAGAGTTTGAAATGGGCGAGGCTCGGCGCCAGGGGGAAGGAACAAAAGGTGGGTGGAGCTAAGAGTTACCAGCCTTGGTGTGACCTCCCATGCCACTCATTCCTGAACGCACTGGCCGCATCCTTCTGCTCCCCTTTATGTTTTATAGCAAATCATCTTGTTTAGGGTAGAAAAGGGTTCAGGGATCCTCTTCGTTTTTGTTTCTCAGAGGCTGCCAACGTGAGAATCCCAGGGTATACAACACTCCTGTCCAAATAGTCTTCCTGGAGACTTAGGAAAACAAATGTGAAAAGCCATACCAGGAAACCGTGTTTTCAAAGTTGTTTTTGTTGCTTTTCTTGTTTCTTTTCCTTTATGTCATCTCCCCGTTTTACCTAATAGCCCCTCTCCCACGCCTCTTTCTTCAAATGAATTTGTCACCGCTTCAACTTGCAGAAGTAGAACAGAGACAAATCTTTCCTTTCCAGCTGGCAACGAAGGTCCAGAAACCCCTATGAAAATACGTCATTGCATGATATAGTTTGGGGGTTCTTGCAGCCCATTAGCCTGCTTCGCTTGTGCCTTGAGTCAGCAGAGTTCATATTTTCTCAGGTACAGCCTCAAATATGAAGTGAAATAATGAGGGTGGAACTGAGAAGGGCTGAGAAGCAGGATTAGTTTAGGAACGTGAATCTTGTGGATTATAATAAAAAAAAATAAGGAAATAAACATACAACTTTTATTTTCTGTTCCAAAAACTGCAAACAAACAAACCCAAAATCCAAACAAAAACAAGAATCTAAGCAATTCTTACTCTTTCATATCAGAGAAATGAAAATGAATCAAACGGAAGACATTGCCAAGGAATGTTGAATTTTATGGTCAATTAGCTTTAGTTTAAAAAGAAGCAACCTATGACAACGCCTAGGCAGTTACGGTAGCTTGAGCTTTCCTGAATCTGTACTGTTGCCTCTGTCAGAATATAAAAAGGCACAATTCTTCAATGTACAGCTTAATTTTCTCCTTCTTTTTTCTTTTTTTTCTTTTTTTTTTTTTTTCTTTATAAGTAGATCATTCTGTCATTCTGTTTGCTAGCTGCAGCTTGGCTTGCAAGAGGACAGTTCGTTCCTCTCCCAGGTGCTGAACATGTGGAACTATCCATGGTTCTGACTCAGACTCTGCCTTTAGCAATTGCTCTCTGTCTATAACCAACCACAGACAATAGAACTACAAACTCAGACAAATGGTCCTAATATGTCCACATACACGACTCTTCTCCACTGAATACACACAGAAACACAGAGTGCTACTTGAACCCCATTTCTAAAACACTTTTCTTCTTAACGAAACCCAAGTTCACTTTTCTTCTCAAGTGCATCAAAAACTCGAGGGAAAACTGAACAAACTGCATATTGTGTGGGTTTTAATTAAGGTTTCATGTATAAAGTTTCATTGTAAATAAGATTTCACAGCATAATAGTACAACCGTAAGTTACGGCAAGGTCATATGGCTAATACTTCTTTGAAAAATCAGATGTAAACAGTGAATTAATATTGCCTTAAGGTAATAGGCATTTCCACATACAGCTTGAAACAAAAGTTTATCTGTCATATGATAAGATGTATTGATATGCAGAAAGGAACTGTGCATAATGTATGAGTCTGATACCAACTTTCACATACTACTGAATCTGGAAACCCCTGAATTCCACTTTCCTTCTTCAAGAGGAAAAGTGGCTTCTTGCTCCCTGAAGTATTCTCTTTTTCTCTACAACTGTCAGAGTGGTCTTTGTTTGGGTTGGTTAATTAAACATATGATGGTTAAAGTTCCATTGTCTGTTTTACATATGAGTAAGCTCTGTGGGCTTCACATTTTTTCCAACTTCATTTAGCTGTAAGATTAGTTCTATTAAGGATTCAGTATAAAATCACAGAACATTTTATAACCTATGTATTGTAATTGATTGATCTGAGCAGAAGATTAAAGGCATCCTGTTTCTAAATTACCCCAGTAATCGTGTTCATGCATTATACATTGGAACAGTGGAGACAAGTACATTAATCTGTATTCAGCCAATAATAGAATCAAACCAGAGGATTGTAATCATGGCTGCTTGCTGGTTGGAAAATTATACTTACCCTCATCCCCACCCTCTACAAAAGCTAACTTCATCTTTTGTGTTGAGACCAGGTTTAGTAAGTTGTTAGTATTTTTGAAATTTTTTGGAAGTCCAAATATTGAATGAAGCCCATAAGTTCAACTGTTGAAATCTTATCAAGTGTGCTGCTTAATACTCAATACAACCTACTTACAGGCAAGAATACAGAATAGATTGATATATGCTTAAAGTTACCCAATTATCCATATTACCTTAAATTATTTAGTATTTATATATGTAAAATCTTTTAAACAATACCTGCCACATAATAAATAGTCAATGAATTTTACACACACATAATTCTGAATACAAGCTCACAGAATTAATGGAACCCTACTTAAGAAACCCATATTAGACATCATTCAAGCATCATATATTATTGTTAAAATCTTTAAGAAAACAGTAGAACCATTATTATGGGATATTTAAGTGGTATTCATATATTGACAGAGAATAGAAACTTTTAAAGATCAAATAAAGAATGTGTATTATTTCACATTTTTTAAATAATGTGGATTCCAAATCAATAAAATTAATGTAAGGTTTTTCTCAATTTAGCAAAACTAACTCAATGATCTGATGACCACAATGCAGCATTTTAATGGCTATTTTAATGTAGTCTTCTGTGGGGATTCTGGGTATTATTCTATGAACTGGGTCACGTTTAACTGAAGAAACATCTGACTTTACAGTTACAAGTTAGGCAGATTCTGGCTTGTATTATCAAATGTAGCTCTAGAATCTCACAAGAGGCAGAAATTTTGAGGTCATCTATTAAAACAACTGTATTTCTGTGCAGTATGGAATAGTGGAAAGTATAGGGAAGAAACCATGTTCTAACCTGAAATTTTCATCTATAGAAGAAAATAATGAAAATAGTTAAGCTATGTTGTTCATAGCTTTATTTCCAAAATGAGTATAACAATCCCCAACTTCAGGTTTCGAGTGAAGAATAAGTAGGAAAATGAATATATAGTGCTTAGCACAAAATCTTATATATACTGAATATTCAAATAACACCTGTCTTATAACATAAGTGCTCTAAATTTTAAAAATCAATAAATTAATAATATTAACATTAACATCTATGCTAACGTTAACTAATTTAGATTAAAGTTACACTAATGGTGTGTGGTGTGTGTGTGTGTGTGTGTGTGTGTGTGTGTGGCATGAGAAGTAAGGTATAGAATGGAATAGATGAATCATGCTATACCAAGTGAGTTGTAATAATATCAGTGGCTGCTTTTAATATATTAACATAACTATATCTCATTAGAAAATTAAATATTCCTTCAGAAAATTTAGACACTTTTCTGATAAGATACTTAATATGTCAGTTTTAATACAATGGTTATTCACTTCACCCCAGATACCTTGGTGATAACATGCTACATATGTAAACTTTTATCCAGGTAGTTAATATTTAGTTCATCTTGGTGATAATATGTGAATTTTACTATAAGAATAAGGTCTTCCCTGAGAGAAATTAGGTGTTGGCAGTCCCTTCCCTAAAAAATGCCTATTCCTGTATAAAACAATCTGTTCATATGTGTATTGTTAATATATTCATTAATAATTGACATATGGGATAGCTAGTGATCTAACTAACCTAAATTATTCTAATTTATGAAAAAATACACCTATAAATCTAAGTTTGTTAAAATAAAAATTATATAGATATCCTAGGTAAAAAAATTGATGAAATGTATTGGTAAGACTATTTTACAAGGTGATTTATTTACTAAATTTAATAACTAATTTAGCACATTGGTCAAAATAAACAAATGGTTCAATACAGCGTTTTTGAAAGTTAAGAGAGTATATGGAACTTCTTTAATATCAGGAGATCTTAAACTTGTTTTTGTTGGCATATCCACTCATAATCATCCAAATTTATTAATTTGTTGTGTCCACTAAGTCTAACTTTCTTGATATTTGCACTTTGTGGATATATATATATATATATTCTAGAGTTATACTAAACTGTATTTTTTCATTTCTGGAATTACTTTAGTAATTTTTAAAACTGTGATCATTAAATTATTTCTACCTGATGACAGGTTTTATTCTATTATAGGAAATCTATATTTAGCATTCAAGCAAATATGTACACAAGGAATCAACTTTTCCCCAAACTAAAATAACATAAAAGACATAATTTGGGCTTCCACATATGTTCATAATAAAGTAATGGGATCAATGTTTAACTTCTCTCTTTTAACAACTGTGTAATTGGACAAAATATAGAAAACAATGGTGCTCAGACGCTGCATTGCCTTGTTTTGTTTTTGTTTGTTATTATTTCATAAGTGTTGCCAAATTATATTGTTACTAGCATAGATTACTAGGATAGCAGCATACTATTTCCTGAAAAAAGGGGCGAAAACAAGATGTATCCTATGATCGCTGGAGATTACTGGCTAAAACGAACTTTTAGACCATAGTGCATTGAGTGAGAAACCAAACAGAGCATAATGGACTGTTTTAAGGAGATAAAATCCTGGATAGGAGGAACCTACACAGAAAGAGAGGTCCAGATATTTTCACAGGGGTCAGCTCAAGTCTGTCTGACCATTGATTTGAGCAAGTGTGTGAGGAAACCACACAAGACCAGGAGAAGAAACTAAGGAAAAGATTTGCCAGAACAATTAGCAAAGCTCACACAAAACTGGAAATAGTTGCTATTCTCACCACCTAGAGTGGAAAACCTACACATACATAAAGCACTGGTTAGGGTCTTCAGAAACACATTGCATTAATAGAAGGGTGAAATTATACCTTAAGCAGAGGCTGCTTTACCAAGCTTAGAAGCAAGTCTCAAAAGGATTATACTGATATACTAATTTTGTGCCAGAAAAAGGCCAACAATATGTAAAGAAATGCCACAAATCAAGTACTACATGACACATAATTAACGATGTTCAGCATCCAACCAAACACTATCAGGAATACAAAAAGGCAGGAAAGCATAATCCATAATCATAAGAAAAATTAATCAATAGAAATAGGCCACAAAGGACATAGATTATTTAGAACTAGCAGACAAAGTCATTACAAAGTTCCTATGAATATACCGCATATGTACAAAAACGTAGAGGAAAACATAAATGTGATGAAAAAATAGAAGATTAAGGAAATCCAAATAAAACATGCAGATATGATAAATATAACATCCAGAAAGAAAAAAAAATACATTGGATGAGATTAAGAGTAATCAGACACTACCAAAATCAGTGAGTAAAACTGGGGATATAGCAATAGAAATTCTTCAAAACAAACCAAAAGAGAAGACTGGTCAATAAAAGAAGAATAGCATTTTTGACCTGTAGGACAATATCAAGTGATCTAACAAACATATAATTGGGTTTCCAAGGGAAAAAAGGGAAGTAATACTAAATATTATCTAAATATAATAAAATATTTGAATTCAGAGCTCCACCAAGTTTGATAAAGCCCAAACAGAAGAAAAATAAAGAAAAATACACTGAGACACATCATAATCGAATTAATGATAACTTACAATCAAAATAAAAAAAATCTTTTTTTGAATTTCAGGATATTATAGGGGTACAAACATTTTCATTACATGTTATGACTTTGCCGCATCCAAGCCAGGATTTGAGGCATTCCCTTTTCCCCATACAAGGCTTACCGCATCCATTAGTTGTGAGTTTACCCACCTCATCCCCCCAACCTCCAATGAATATTACTACCATGCGATCAGCTTAGTGTTGATCAGCTAGTGCCAATTTGATGGTGAGTACACATGGTACTTATTCTTCCATTCTTGTGATACCTCACTTCTGAGGATGGGCTGAAGCTCTATCCAGGAACATAGAAGAGGTGCTAGATCACCATTGCTTTTTGTAATTGAGTAGTATTCCATTGTATACATATACCATATTCTATTAATCCATGCATGGATTGATGGGTACTTGGGTTGTTTCCACATCTTTGCAATAGTGAATTGTGCTGCCATAAACATTTGAGTGCAGGTGTCTTTATTATAGAATGTCTTTTGTTCCTTTGGGTAGATGCCTAATAGTGCTGCTGCTGAATCAAATGATGTTTCTGTTTTTAGCTCTTTGAGGTATCTCCAAACTCTTTTCCATAGAGGTTGTACTAATTTGCAGTCCCACCAACAATGTAAGAGTGTTCCTGTCTCTCCACATCTTCGCCAACATTTGTTGTTTTGGGATTTTGTGATAGATGTCAATCTCACTGAGGTTACATGATATCTCATTGTGGTTTTGATTTGCATTTCCCTAATGATTAGAGATGATGAATTTTTTTTATGTGTTTGCTGGCCATTATTTTGTCTTCTTTGGAAAAGTTTCTGTTCATGTCCTTTGCCCATTTATTGATGGGGCTGTTTGATTTTTTCTTGTTGATTTTTTTGAATTCTACATAGATTCTTGTTATCAGCCCTTTATTGGATATGTAGAAAGTAAACATTTTCTCCCATTCTGTAGGCTGTTTATTCGCTCTAATGATAGTTTCCTTGGCTGTGCAGCAGCTTTTTAATTTGATCAGGTCCCATTTATTTATTTTTGTTGCTGTGATTGCTTTGGGAGTCTTCTTCATAAATTCTTTGCCTAGGCCAATGTCTGAAAGGGCCTTCCCAACATCCTCTTCTAGGATTCTTAAGGTTTCCTGCCTTAGATTTAGGTCTATTAATTATCTTGAGTGTCTTTTTGTGAGAGGTGAGAGGTAGGGATCCAGTTTCATTTTTCTGCATGTGCCTATCCAGTTTTCCCAGCACCATTTATTGAAAAGAGATTCTTTTCCCCAATGTATATTTTTGTCTGG